>JARBWK010002601.1:0-14624 GCA_030556195.1 Anolis apletophallus
TCTTCATGGATCTTGTACAATCATAATTGGCTGGTGTCTCATGGCATTTCATTAATCCAATAAAACATTAATAATAATAATAATAATAATAACTTTATTTCTTGTGAGTCGCGTCCACCGATGGTGCTCCGGGCGACTTACATCATTTAAAAAATACATCTAATTAAAAACACGAGTTCAAAGAATCACAAAGGGCCCAATCCCAAGATTAGTCAATTGCATTTCCATTTGCATCACATCCCAAAGTCCCACCTGTGCATGAGAACAATAGTCATTTCTTATGTTAGTCTTTCTCACAGTACAGCTATCAGTGCTAAGACTCTTGTGTTCTTAGTTCGAAACATTCAGCTTCCAGGCTCCGTGCCAGCAACGGAGGGGGCTGAACTCTCCACTCATGCGCAGTTCTTTCCCATTTAGCACTAAGGTTTTTCATAGCACATCTTGTACTGTTTCATCAATCTAAGCCTATGTTATCTCACATTAGGCACAGAGTGCATCAAAAAGCATAAATCACAGTGTTATTTTCACAGTGCAAGTGCCTGCCTGATTCTTGGCACAGGAACCCACTTTTCAAAGCCCTACACGTGTACAGCATCACTTTCTGACTGTACTCCTGCACGGAAAGTACCAAAACCTGCTTTATTATGACATCTCATTGGAGCCCCAGTGAGAAGTCGAGCAGCAACATTCTGGACAAGCTTAAGTTTCCGGGTCACAGACAAAGGTAGGCCAATGTAGAGGGCATTACAGTAGTCTAACCTTGAGATGACCGTGGCTTGGATCACTGTGGCTAGATCGTCTCTAGACAGATAGGGGGCCGGCCGTCTAGCCTGCCGCAGATGAAAAAAGGCGGTTTTGCTAACAGCAGAGGCCTGGGCCTCCATTGTCAGCAACGGGTCTAAAATGTCTCTTGGACTCTTTACTGAAGATGACAGGCGTAGTGCCTCGCCATCCAGGGTAGGCAGCTGGACCACCCCACCATCCGGTCAACCCAGCCACAGTATCTCCGTCTTTGCTGGATTCACCCTCAACCTACTGGCACGCAGCCATCTAGTGACGGCTTCAAGGCATTGATGAAAATTTGTGGGCACGGAGTATGGACGGCCTTCTATTTTTCAGAACAAGCTGTGTCATCAGCGTACTGATAGCACTCCAGCCTGAAACCTCGAACCAGCCAAGCAAGAGGTCGCATATAGATGTTAAATAACAAAGGGGAAAGAATGGCCCCTTGAGGCCCCTTGAGGAACCTCACATGTTAGAGGGGACCTCTTGGAAACCAGGCCTCCCCTTTCCACTCGCTGTCCCAGTTGTGAAGAAAGGACAACAGCCAGTTTACGCCAACAACGGCAAGACGGTGGGCCAAAAGATTGTAATTGACCGTATCAAATGCTGCTGTGAGATCCAATAACACAAGCAGCGCTGAACTGTCCTTGTCAAGCTGGCATCAAAGATGATCTGAGATGGTGACCAGAACTGTCTCCGTCCCATGCCCCACACGGAAGCCGGACTGGAAGGGGTCTAATCTGGCTGTGTCATTCAGAAACTGCTGCAGCTGCTTCGCCCTCTCAATTACCTTGCCCAGGAACGAAAGATTCGAAACTGGGCAGTAACCGGAGGGAACCAATCGATCTAAGTTCGGTTTCTTCAGTAGCTGGAGCCCACTGCCTCTTTTAAACCCTCTGGAAATACTCCTTGCTCAAGGAGCTGTTGATTATCTTCAACAGAGGGTCACGTAGTCCCTCTAGGCAAGATTTCACTAGCCAAGAGGGACACTTTATCGAGGGAGCATGTTGGGCTTGTGGCTTCTTTGGCTACCAGGATGGTTAGCTCTGAAGTGCAAACAGATACAAGGGCTCCTTTGCAAAGGGATGGGAATTTTCATGAGCTCAGTTTCTCTGGGAATTAGTCTGTTGAAACAGAGTGAGATAAATATAACACCTGCGCTGATACAGTACAGCCAGCAGAGAAGGAATTTTAATTGGCAACTCCAAGGCCTTTGCTTTTGGGCGGTGGAGGAAAATGGCAATTAGGGGATATCGAAAGTGGTTTGGTTTTGAGTACTTTAGTTCACCTTGCTTTGGAAAACCTCAGATTCTGGCAACGTCGATTTATGGAAGATCATTTTGCAATTGGGATTGCATTCATGCGCATAGACTTAAGATTCTGTTTTGCCTTTGGAAATTCTAGCTTATTTTTTTAGGACTTTGATTCTTTTGGATTCTATTGGATTTATATAATCTGTGCTGCTTTTGGCTCCTGAAACATTCCTGTTTGGATTTTATTTATTTATTTTTATTTATTTATTATTCGCACTTGTCAGTCACCACTCCCGGTGTGGCTCGGGGTGACTTACAACAGTGGACTCATAGTTTAAAAGCACAATATAAAAACACAATAAAACACGGTCAAATACACAGCAAGCAGATGATAACAGATGAAAGTACAATTCATCAGGAGTTATATATATCAAGAGGGCTGCTTTTGGCTCCTGAAACAGTCCTGTTTGGATTATAGATGTGTTTTCCTTTACCCTTTTATTCTTCATTGCCTTGCTGGATATTACCGTACCTGCTTTGGATAGCATTGTGAAGGATTAATACCTCTGTGGTGTTTGTTTTGCCTCCCGTGGCCATGTTCAGAAGATTTCACCTCACTTTCTGTCCCAGTGATAATTGGATTTTGAAAAATGTTGCTTCTTTTGGAAACAAGGATTGGGGATAAAGTTTTAGTGGACAAGGGGTATTAGTCCCCATAATACTCCTTTCAGCATTGACAGTAATGTAACAGTAATCAAAACTCCCAGGCTCAGCTAGATCCCCAGGCATAGCTCAACCAATAAGCTCCATACATCTTATTTTACAGTTTACACACACACTTACTGGTTTCTTACATGCCCTAACACACTTGTCCCACATTTCACATGTGAGATGTTAGAGGGAATGCCAGCAAGGATTTTTTAATGACTTGGGTTTAGACCAGTGGTTCTCAACCTGGGGGTCGCGACCCCCAGGGGGGTCGCAGCGCCATTTTCGGGGGGTCGCCGAAGCCGTCTTGGCTGACTCCGCCCCCTCCAAAATGGCTGCCGATGGGTCCGATCCCGAGCCAGCCAAATGGAAGTCCGCGGCTGGCTCCTCCTCTTGCTCTTCCCACAGACATGTGCTAGCCAGGAGGAGGAGCTTGGGAGGCAAAGCCACGTGGAAGAAGACTCACCCTCTGTTATCTCCGGTGAGGTGGGTGGACTTCTTCCTGGCGGCCTCAATGCCTGGCCGCCGCCCCTGGATGCCTCCGAGCTTCCTCGCTCCACCCGACCTCCCTGAGGAAAGGAAGGGGCGCCCAGGATCCTTGCCAGCATCCATGGGCGCCTCCCTCCTTTCCCCAACCCACTCGAGCCCCCTTTGGGTTGGGGAAAGGAAGGGGCGCCCAGGATCCTTGCCAGCATCCATGGGCGCCTCCCCTCCTTGCCCCAACCCACTCGAGCCCCCTTTGGGTTGGGGAAAGGAAGGGGGCGCCCAGATCCTCGCTGGCATCCATGGGCGCCTCCCTCCTTTCCCCAACCCACTCGAGCCCCCTTTGGGTTGGGGAAAGGAAGGGGGCGCCCAGATCCTCGCTGGCATCCATGGGCGCTCCCTCCTTTCCCCCAACCCACTCGAGCCCCTTTGGGTTGGGGAAAGGAAGGGGCGCCCAGATCCTCGCTGGCATCGATGGGCGCCTCCCTCCTTTCCCCAACCCACTCGAGCCCCCGTTGGGTGGGGGAAAGGAAGGGGGCGCCCAGATCCTCGCTGGCATCCATGGGCGCCTCCCTCCTTTCCCCAACCCACTCGAGCCCCTTTGGGTTGGGGAAAGGAAGGGGGCGCCCAGGATCCTCACTGGCATCCATGGGCGCCTCCCTCCCTCTCCCCAACCCACTCGAGCCCCCTTGGGTTGGGGAAAGGAAGGGGGCGCCCAGATCCTCGCTGGCATCCATGGGCGCCTCCCTCCTTTCCCCAACCCACTCGAGCCCCCTTGGGTTGGGGAAAGGAAGGGGCGCCCCAGGATCCTCACTGGCATCCATGGGCGCCTCCCTCCTCTCCCCAACCCACTCGAGCCCCCTTTGGGTTGGGGGAAAGGAAGGGGGCGCCAGATCCTCGCTGGCATCCATGGGCGCCTCCCTCCTTTCCCCAACCCACTCGAGCCCCCTTTGGGTTGGGGAAAGGAAGGGGGCGCCCAGGATCCTCACTGGCATCCATGGGCGCCTCCCTCCTCTCCCCAACCCACTCGAGCCCCCGTTGGGTTGGGGGAAAGGAGGGGGCGCCCAGATCCTCGCTGGCATCCATGGGCGCCTCCCTCCTTTCCCCAACCCACTCGAGCCCCCTTTGGGTTGGGGAAAGGAAGGGGCGCCAGATCCTCGCTGGCATCCATGGGCGCCTCCCTCCTCTCCCCAACCCACTCGAGCCCCCTTTGGGTTGGGGAAAGGAAGGGGGCGCCCAGATCCTCGCTGGCATCCATGGGCGCCTCCCTCCTTTCCCCAACCCACTCGAGCCCCCTTTGGGTTGGGGAAAGGAAGGGGGCGCCCAGGATCCTCACTGGCATCCATGGGCGCCTCCCTCCTCTCCCCAACCCACTCGAGCCCCTTTGGGTTGGGGAAAGGAAGGGGCGCCCAGATCCTCGCTGGCATCCATGGGCGCCTCCCTCCTTTCCCCAACCCACTCGAGCCCCTTTGGGTTGGGGAAAGGAAGGGGCGCCCAGGATCCTCACTGGCATCCATGGGCGCCTCCCTCCTCTCCCCAACCCACTCGAGCCCCCTTTGGGTTGGGGAAAGGAAGGGGGCGCCCAGATCCTCGCTGGCATCCATGGGCGCCTCCCTCCTGTCCCCAACCCACTCGAGCCCCTTTGGGTTGGGGAAAGGAAGGGGGCGCCCAGGATCCTCACTGGCATCCATGGGCGCCTCCCTCCTCTCCCCAACCCACTCGAGCCCCCTTTGGGTTGGGGAAAGGAAGGGGGCGCCCAGATCCTCGCTGGCATCCATGGGCGCCTCCCTCCTCTCCCCAACCCACTGAGCCCCCTTTGGGTTGGGGAAAGGAAGGGGCGCCAGATCCTCGCTGGCATCCATGGGCGCCTCCCTCCTTTCTCCAACGCACTCGAGCCCCCTTTGGGTTGGGGAAAGGAAGGGGCGCCCAGATCCTCGCTGGCATCCATGGGCGCCTCCCTCCTTTCCCCAACCCACTCGAGCCCCCTTTGGGTTGGGGAAAGGAAGGGAGCGCCCAGATCCTCGCTGGCATCCATGGGCGCCTCCCTCCTTTCCCCAACCCACTCGAGCCCCCTTTGGGTTGGGAAAGGAAGGGGCGCCCAGATCCTCGCTGGCATCCATGGGCGCCTCCCTCCTTTCTCCAACGCACTCGAGCCCCTTTGGGTTGGGGAAAGGAAGGGGCGCCCCAGATCCTCGCTGGCATCCATGGGCGCCTCCCTCCTTTCCCCAACGCACACGAGCCCCCTTTGGGTTGGGGAAAGGAAGGGGCGCCCAGATCCTCGCTGGCATCCATGGGCGCCTCCCTCCTTTCCCCAACGCACTCGAGCCCCCTTTGGGTTGGGGAAAGGAAGGGGGCGCCCAGATCCTCGCTGGCATCCATGGGCGCCTCCCTCCTTTCCCCAACGCACTCGAGCCCCCTTTGGGTTGGGGAAAGGAAGGGGCGCCCAGGATCCTCGCTGGCATCCATGGATGCCTCTGGGCTTCTCTCATCTCCACCTTCCCTCCCTTTTCTTCTTTCCATCTCTCCTCCCTTACTTCCTTCTCTACCTCTTTCCTCCCTTCCTGCTTCAAATCTAAATTTCATTTATTTGTAAATAGAAATATATATTTCACAATATATAATTACATATTGTTTTTGTAATTAATCATTATGGTTTATGTTCACTTCGTAACAATGAAAATACATCCCACATATCAGATATATATATTGTGATTCCTAACAGTAGCAAAATAACAGTTATGAAGTAGCAACTAATATGACTTTATGGTTGGGGGTCACCGCAACCTGAGGAACTGCATTAAGGGGTCACGGCATTAGAAAGGTTGAGAACCACTGGTTTAGACCAAACATGGGCAAACTTGGGCCTTCTAGATGTGTTGGACTTCAATTCCTAACAGCAAATAGGTCCAAAACACCTGGAGGGCCAAAGTTTGCCCATGCCAGGTCTAAACAGACTAAACCTTCTGCCTATCTCATCAATGCAGCATTGGCCTTTGGCAGAAAGGGAAGTGATCCCAGCTGGTGGAGGAAGCGGGTCTCCTTTCTCAGATTTCTACGCTCCCACACCTTCCATGTCATTTGACCATAAGGGTTTCACTTTCCTTTCTGACACCGGATCTTTCTAAATAAAGCTCCAGTAAAAGCATAGCCTTACACCAGGAGACAGACAAAGGAACCAGAGGCAGAAGTGGGTCGTCCTCTTTCAAGGCAATATGGAAAAGACTGTAGCTACCAGTGAAGAATGGAGACATCACACCTTGTGACATGCATGAGGATTGATGGCCAATTCTTTCACACCAGAAGTGATTTGCAGTTTCTCAAGTTGCTCCTCACACACACACACACACACACACAATCTATACTGCAGTATGAATGCAGTTTGACCACACTTTAATTGCTCTGGCTCATCTCTATTGAATTCTGGGATTTGTAGTTTGCTGAGGCATTATTTATTTATTTACAACATTTATATTCCACCTTTCTCACCCCACAGGGGACTCAGGGCAGATCACAATGCACATATACACAGCAAACATTCAATGCCATAGACGCACAACATATATAGACAGAGACACAGAGGCAGCTATTTAACTTTCCAGCTTCATGCGGGTATGCTTTTTGAATTCTGGCCACCGGGGGAGCTGTTGCTTCAGCATCCACTTGTGACACTGATGGAGTACTTCCTCATTCTTTTACACGCTGGAGAGTTTTTATGGCATCATAAATTAGTTAAATTAGCCTCCCCGCATAAGCAATACCTAAATCTCCTATTTGACAGATGCATCTGTCTTTTGGGCTGCAAAAGTTGACACAGCAAGCTAGACAAATGGCTGGAAGCTCACTCTGACCCGGGATGGCTTCGAACTCGTGACCTCTCGGTCAGTAGTGATTTTTATGTAGCTGACTCCCAGCCATAACCTGGTCCACATCACTCTTGTTTGTCAGAGAAGACTAAACCCTTTGTAAAACTACCACTTCCAGGATTCCATACCACTGAGTCATAGCAGTTAAGGTGGTGCCAAACTGCATCCATTCTATAGTGTAAATCAGGCATGGGCACTATGATGTTCCTTGGCCACACATGTCCTGGTTTCCATATGAGCAACACTGGACGTTGTGCACCCACTATCATGGGACAGCCCAGGCTAGCTTGTGAGATCTTAACCCTATTGGACTCAGTTCACCCTGACTCAATCTGAAACCATCTGCTGCTTAAGGGGAAAAATCTCCCACCCTGATGGCTAATCTTTGCTAATCTCTGCCAATTGGATCTGTGCCCTCGTTCTTCCACTGTTTGGCCGTGCGCTTCAGCCGGAGGCATGGCACGTCTGCCCAGAAAGTGGAACAATGGCAGCCAGTTCCTCCAAAGGCATTGCCCTGGGGGACACAGGCAGCTACTAGGCCCAGCGGTCACTAACGTGTTTTGGTGGCAATGATCCTTTGGCTTTGCGGGTGTTTTGGACTTCAATTCCCACAAATCCAACTGCTGGCAGGCTGTTAGGAATTGTGGGAGTTGAAGTCCAAACCACCCAGAGGGCTGAAGTTTGCCTATGTCTGAGCCATGCGTTTCTATTGAGCTAGAAAGATGTCTTTTCGAGCTTGAAGTTTGTCTATATCCCAGCCTATGTCCAAACCTATGTCCCAATATTTCAGGGGGTGGGGGAATACCTTAAAAGCATTTCAACAAGGTTTCTCTATATGCAAAGATTTCAAGGTGGAAAAAAACACACACATTTAAAATATTTTTTCAAAACTTTAAAATAAAAAAGAACAACCTAAACAGCATAAGCCATATTAATTTAACTACCGTATTTTCTGGCATATAAGACTACTTTTTAAACCAAGAAAATCTTCTCAAAAGTCAGAGGTTGTCTTATACGTGGGAGTTGTCTTATACACCAGGACTCATCTTATACGCCGGGAGTCATCTTACAGAGCGGGTGCTAAAACTTCCAATCCAGATTGGAGAATCTGTAGTTGCCGCATATGTTGGGGGGAGCTCAAAAATGGCAGTGGCCGCGTCCCTGCCGTATGCAGCGACTGTATGAAAGCATTAAGGGCGATGCTGTACAAGTACGGTAGAAGAAAATCCATTCATCAGGATTCATGAACTTAATGCAGTCCCGATGGTGAAGTGAAGGGGCGCCTCACCAGGAAGGTGTAAGTGAAGGGCGGAGCAAGCTGCAGGCGTCCGGGGAGCCCGGGGTATGGAAAAAAAAGATAGAGTGGCTCTGGGCCCAGAAAAGCACACCTCTTTTACCTGTCTAGCCCACCCTTGTATCCTATTACCATAACTCCTCCCCTGCCTCTCAGATCTCACTCCTGAAGACTGCACTGAAGCGATGCAGGTGCGCAGGTGCGAGATCTGAGAGGCAGAGAAGGAGGCACAGTAATACAGAAATTACCATATTGAAATTAAATCTGAGGCTTTAAAATTTTTTATTTGGTGTGCTTTGGAAGAGGGATAGTCTTATACGGCAAGTATATCCCAAACTCTATATTTTAACTGGAAAAGTCGGGGGTCGTCTTATAGGCCCAGTCGTCTTATAAGCCGGAAAATATGGTAATTGGAACCAGTGCAACCATCGTCATTCATGAATTGGCATGAACTCAATCAGGACCCAGGCATCTTCCAAGGCTGAAATTTGCAGAAGCTTCAGCCATGCAAACAAGAGTGTACAGAGATGGCTAATCCACAGCCTCTTCCTTTGCCATCTTGCAAAACTTCCCCTGGAATTTAATTTCCTATGAAATTAATTCATTTTTACAGCAGGCTTTGCAATTCACCCAGGCATTCACTCTCTGGATGCTGGGTGCCTTGTGTAAATAAATGCATGGATTACAGAGAAAAGGAGGGTGGGAGAGGATTTAAGCTAAAGGGGTTGAACCCTCCTTGGAATAATCTGGCAAAACTGGACCACCGAGGCTTATTTATGATTTATTTGTTTGTTGTTTGTTTACAGTATTTATATTCCGCCCTTCCCATTCTGCAGGGCGGATTGCAATGCACATATACATGGCAAACATTCAATGCTATTAGACATACGACATATAGAGACAGACACAGATGCAATTTAACATTCCAGCTTTTCTAGCTTCATGAGGGTACACTCGATTCCGGTTATAGGGGGAGCTGCCACTTCACCATCCACTTGTGTCTCCTTTGATGGAGTACCTGGATCTTCACAAATTCTTCCACACGCTGCTGGATGTTTTTATGGCGTTGTACATTAGTTAAATTAGCCTCCCTGCATAAAGCAGTACCTAAATTTCCTACTTGACAGATGCAACTATCTTTCGGGCTGCAGAGGTCAACAGCAAGCTAGACTATTAATGGTCGGGAGCTCACTCTGACCTAGGCTGGCTTAGAACTCATGACCTCTTGGTCAGTAGTGATTTAGTGCAGCTGCTACTAATTAGCTGCGCCATAGCTCGGTCCGTGTGATTTAGCATCTTCATGCATTATCAAGCAGAAGCAACTATGGCCAAACATCCAAGAAATATTAATACGGCAACTTCTTGACACTTCCCAGGAATAATAAAGTTTGCCCGCAATCTCTCCTATACTTGGGAGTAAACTCATTTAACTTATCAAGTATGTTTAGGTTGTGTTGTCGAAGGCTTTCATGGCCGGAATCATTGGGTTGCTATTAGTTTTCTGGGATGTCTGACCATGTTCCAGAAGCATTCTCTCCTGACGTTTCACCCACATCTGTGGCAGGCAAGCTCAGAGGTTATGAGGTCTCACTTGTCTAGCTTCCAACAGCCCTCACAACCTCAGAGAATGCCTACCATAGATGTGGATGAAACATCAGGAGAAAATGCTTCTGGAACATGCCTGTACAGCCCAGAAAACTCTCAGCAACCTACATTTAGATTATATGTATGGCGTGTATGTGAAACATATCTGAATTTCATGCTAAGACATGGGTCCCCAACTATCTCATTATGGACTTAAAGGCAACAACAGGTATCTCAAAATCCAAAACACTTCTGGTCCCAAGGATTTCAGACCAGGGATATTATTTACTGGTATTACGGTTTACATTTTTATTTATTTTATTTATTTGTCACATTTCTATACCGCCCCACTCAGCCCGAAGGCGACTCGGGATGGTTTACACAAGGCAGTCTCTGCCCTCAATACAACACAAGCAAACAAACAAACAAAAAAAATTAACCATATAACAACAAATTAACAATTAAAAACATACAATTGCAGCCTCAGCGTCATGTTGAAATCAGTTCCATCACATCGTCGTCCATTCCATATATCTAATTAAACCTTTATATTTTATCAGCAAATGCCTGCTCAAACATTCAGGTCTTGACTTTCTTGTGAAATGTCAGGAGGGAGGGGGCCGATCTGATGTCTCTAGGGAGAGCATTTCAAAGCCGAGGAGCCACCACTGAAAAGGCCCTGTCTCTTGTCCCCGCCAGTTGTGCCTGCGAAGAAGGCGGGACCCAGAGCAGGGCCTCTCCAGATTATCTTAAACATCTCGATGGTTCATAGGGAGATGCATTCGGACAGGTAAGTTGGACCTGAACTGTTTAGGGCTTTAAAGGCTAAAGCCAGCACTTTGAATTGTGCCCAGTAGCAAACTGGCCGCCAGTGGAGCTGGCACAACAGGAGTTATACGCTTTCTGAATGCCGCTCTTGTTATCAACCTGGCTGCTGTCCGTTGGACTAGTTGCAGCTTCCGAACAGTCTTCAAAGGCAACCTCACGTAGAGAGCATTGTAGTAATCTATACGGTATGTAACCAGAGCGTGGACCACCGTGGCCAAGTCAGACTTCCCAAGGTATGGGCGCAGCTAGCGCACAAGTTTTAACTGTGCAAATGCTCCCCTGGTCACCGCTGCAACCTGGGGTTCCAGGCTCAGTGATGAGTCCAGGATCACACCCAGACTGCGAACCTGCATCTTCAGGGGGAGTGTAACCTCGTCTAACACAGGCTGTAACCCTATGCCCTGTTCGGCCTTTCGACTGACCAGGAGTGCCTCTGTCTTGTCTGGATTCAATTTCAATTTGTTCGCCCTCATCCAGTCCAACACAGCAGCCAAGCACCGGTTCAAGACCTGAACAGCCTCCTTAGTAGCAGGTGGGAAGGAGTGACAGAGTTGGACATCATCTGCGTACAGATGACACTGCCCCCCGAAACTCCGGATGACCTCCCCCAGCGGCTTCATGTAGATGTTAAACAACATGGGAGAAAGTATTGAGCCCTGGGGAACCCCACAAGACAATGGTTGTGGGGTTGAACAGGTGTCTCCCAATAACACCATCTGAGATCGGCCCTCCAGAAAGGACCGGAGCCACTGCAAGACAGTACCTCCAAGCCCCATCTCTGCGAGGCATCCCAGAAGGATACCGTGGTCATTGGTATCGAAGGCCGCTGAGAGGTCCAGCAGAACCAACAGGGACACACTCCCCCTGCTGAGCTCCCAGCATAGATCATCCACTAAGGCGACCAAGGCGGTCTCAGTACCATGCCCCGGCCTAAAACCAGACTGTGCCGGGTCTAGATAATCCGTGTGTCAGAGCTGGGAGATCTTAGCCTTGAGGAGGCTCAGACTCCCAGTCTGCCTTGACCTGCTTTGACGCCGGACCTTGGGGAATTCCCTGGGGTGAGGTAATCCTTTGGGAGCAGTGCTGAGTCAGGTCGGACGTGACGCAACCCCTTCCGGACATTGGACACTGACTGTGGATATGCTGACTCAGCCAGGGTATGATGTAATATCCTCTGGACTGTGGGATCGCTGAGTCAGCAGGACATGATGCAACCTTTTCCGGACATTGCAAGGGAAAGGAGGGAGGGGGAATGGGGTATATAAGGTGTGTTTGGGTGACGGTTCACTGCTTTGACTTTATGGGTGTTGTACCTGCAATAAATCTTGTTGGATCGAGAACCGCCTGCGTGTGATCCTTACGGAGAATTGGAGCGTCCTCACACCGTGTCTTTCAAGAATACCTGGAGTTGTTAGGCCACCACACGTTCCAGGACTTTGCCCAAAAAGGGGAGATTGAAAACAGGCCGATAGTTGACGAATTGAGTGAGGTGCAGTGATGATTTCTTCAACAGCGGTTTTGTAACAGTTTGTTTTAAGCTGGCTGGAATGTTGCCTTCCCAGAGGGAGGCATTAACCACCACCTTTACCCACTCGGCCAATCCCCCTCTGGCTTCCTTTACAAGCTAGGATGGGCAGGGGTCTAGGGTGCATGTGGTCACTCTCATTCCTCCAAGTATCTTGTCCACATCCTCGGGTTTCACCAATTGAAATTGATCCATCAAAATTGGACAAGCAGGTGCTCCAGCTACATCCTCAGAGACTACCGTTAACATGGTGTCCAGGCATTGTCCTTGTCATATCCTTCCTATTTGAGGATAATAGATAGGGAAAATAATTTGCTCTCATTCTGCAAAGATCTGCAAGTAGGCAAAGTTTAATACCAACCTTCCCCCAATGCTGTGCCCTGCCAGGACAGTTCTGGGGTCCTTGGGTGTATCTACACTGTAGAATTAGTCCAGTTTGGCACCACTTTAACTGCTATGTCTCAATGCTATGGTATCATGGGAATTGTAGCTTTTATAAGTTCTCTTCTACCTAAGAGTGCTGATGCCTCACCAAACTGCAAACTAAAATTCCATTGCGTTGAGCCATGACAGTTAAAGTGGTGTTAAACCCCATTAATTCTACAATGTAGATGCACCGTCTGTCTAAGCAGACATCTTGGAAGGAATCTAGGTCCCATTTCTCCTAGTATCTTGCCATTTCCCGCCATTGTTTCCCCAGTAAGAATGAGATATGTTTACACAGGGGAAGCTGGCAACTTGGAGGGAATGTAGCTCCCATTTCTCCCAGTAATCTGCCATTTCATCCCAGTAAGGCTCGTATTGTCTAGATGAGAGATGCTTGCACAGAGTTGCATCCAAGGTGACCCCTGCTTGCCCCATCTCTTTCAACAAACCCTTGCAGCTGAGCCTCCATTTCAGGCAGGGCTTATTAATGTGACTTCTAATCCCCTAATGACCCCCTAATAATTGCTCAGACATATGGAAGCTCCTTCTCCCCCATCCCCTCTCTGCCCCAACCCAGGAAAATCTTTGGCTTTGGCAAGGCTGCCTTTGAACTAAAGAAAGCACCTGGCCTCTCGGCTCCCTTCTTCAGCGGGAGTCCATTTGAAATATCAAATCACACCCCCCCCCCCACTTTCCAGCATTTGCTTCCCCTCATCCCCTCATCCCCCTGCCCATTTCCCCTCCTTCTCTTCTCTCCCACCCATCTTTTCCAACATGGATTTTAAAAGGAAGGCAATAGAAAAATACCAAGGAAGGCTGCCAGCTCTGCCAACATTTCTACTCCCCAGTTTACAGGGTTGCAAAAACCAGGTGTGGAAAACTGCAAACTGGAAAAGAGAGATTCAAGGCAGGTATTCTTTCCCCAACCAGATTTTCCCAGATATTTGAAACTTTGGCTCCCACAATTCCTTGCTGTTGGCTGCATAATCTGGGGCTGATGGGAACTACAGCTCAAACCATTTACCTCTGAGGATGCCTGCCATAGATGTGGGGTGAAACATCCGGAGAAAATGCTTCTGGAACATGTCCACACAGCCCAGAAAACTCACAGCAACCCAGGATCACAAAACCTCTAAAAGAGCCAGGTATCTTCCATTGAAAGCAAGGCTGGACAACTGTGTATGGCTGGGGATTGCATTTGACCTCTAGGACAGCATTTCTCAACCTGGGGTGTTGCAAAGGAAGTGTCAGAGGGGTCGGCAAAGCCCATCAGAAAACACAGTATTTTCTGTTGGTCATGGGGGTTCTGTGTGGGAAGTTTGGCCCAATCCTATTGGTGGGGCTCAGAATGCTCTTTGATTGTAGGTGAACTATAAATTCCAGCAACAACAACTCCCAAATGTCAAGGTCTATTTTCCCCAAATCCACCAGTGTTCACATTTTGGCATATTGAATATCTGTGCCAACTTTGGTCCAGATCCAACATTGTTTGAGTCCAAAGTGGTATCTGGATGTTGGTGAACTACAACTCCAAAACTCAAGGTCAATGTCCACCAAACCCTTCTAGTATTTTCTGTTGCTCATGGGAGTTCTGTGTGCCAAGTCTGGTTCAATTCCATTGTTGGTGGAGCTCAGAATGCTCTTTGATTGTAGGTGAACTATAAATCCCAGCAAACTACAACTCCCAAATGACAAAATCAGCCCCTCCCCAACCCCACCAGTATTCAAATTTGGGCGTATCTGGTATTTGTGCCAAACTTGGTCCAGTGAATAAAAATACATCCTGCATATCAGATATTTACATTACGATTCATAACAGTAGCAAAATTACAGTTATGATGTAGCAACAAAAATAATTTGATGGTTGGGGGTCACCA
>JARBWK010002602.1:0-14617 GCA_030556195.1 Anolis apletophallus
AAACGAATCACCATAAAACAGTAAAGACACATCAGAGTCAAAAGCCAGCTTATTACAAATCATCAATCGCAGTTTTGAGCATTAGAGCCATTTCTTTCAATTCAGCCAAAGGCTGTTCTAAAGAGGACAGTCTTGCAGGCTCTTCGAAAGGACCCAGTTCATGTATTGTCCGGACATGATTGGGGAGTGAGTTCCAGGTCATGGGGGCCACAAATGAAAAGGCCCGTTGTCTTGTACTGACAGGTGGCAGGTGCGGGGTGATGGGACAACCAATAGGTTCTGCTCTTCCGAGCGCAGTGATCTCGGGGGGGAACGTACGGGTAAGGCGGTCCCTTAGGTACTCAGGCCCTAGACCGTGCAAGGCCTTAAAGGTTAACACCAACACCTTTGAAGGCAATCCGGCACTCGATAGGGAAGCCAGTGCAGTTGCCGTAAAATAGGTGTAATATGCTCCCTTACTGGTGCTCCCACCAGCAAGGCAGCGGCGGCATTCTGCACCAGCTTGAGTTTCGGATTGTCGACAAGGGAAGGCCAACGTAGGGCGTTACAGTAGTCCAGTCTCGAGATGACCGTCGCCTGATCACCGTGGCCAGGTCGATCCCTGACAGGTAGGGTGCCAGTCGCCTAGCCTGGCGGAGGTGGTAAAAACGCCGTTTGCTGACCATGGCGACCTGAGTCAGCAAAGGGTCCATTGGACACCTAAGCTCTTTATGGTCGGCATCTAAATATGTTTTCCCATTCAGGGAGCCCTATAATAATAATCATCAGTGTCATCTTTAATTGTATCCCGCCACTATCTCCTCGAAGGGACTCAGGCAGCTCACAAAAAGTACTCAGTAGTGCAACAATATACAAAGTACAGCCAAATACGTGAGAGATATAAATGGATAATAAAATAAATTTACATAGCATATTACATAAAACAACATATAAAATCCCCACTAATTTAAAAGATTCAGTAAACCCAGCAATGACTACAGATATAAGCAGGTTGCATACAATCGGCTCCATAAAGTGTTGAAGGGAAACAAATCACTAGGTCCTCAAGTTTAATAATTAAGATACTAATCATGGTTAAAGGCATGTTTAAAAAGCCATGTTTTCAAGTGTGCCCAGAAATTTGGAGAGCGGGGGCTAGCCTAATCTCTTTAGGAAGGGCATTCCAAAGCTGGGGAGCCATCACTGAAAAGGCCCCTCTCTCCTCCCCCACCAACTGCACTTGAGACAGAAGTGGGGACCGAGAGGAAGGCTCCCCTGGCAGATCTTAGGGTCCACGCTAGTTCATAGAAGAAGATGTGGTCTTGAAGATAGAAACTGGAAGGTTAGCACGACTACCACAGGTAAAGCAGGTAAGTAGTTCTTGTGATTCCTATATTGATATTCATCACACTGGTGTATATTGCAGAAATGGTGGCGGAGCTGGCTAGCTTTCACCCTGAGCGAAATCCCTCTCCTCTCCTCTATAACTGTAATGACATGTAACATGTAAGCCGCTCTGAGTCCCTCGGGGGAGATGGATGCGGGTTAGAAATAAAGTTTTTATTATTATTATTAATGACGAAAAGCAGGCTTGAAGTTGGTACATGCTCCCACCTGCTTTTGTGTGGAGTTTATTTTGCATCGGTAGGGACCTTCCGTTCCATGCCTCCGAATGAATGAACGAAAGAAACGAATTAAACGGGAGAAATTAATTTCACAAGACATAACTAATGGCAAGTGGGATGCCAAAGGTTTGTTCTAGATTCCTTGAGATAACAATTTTAATCAAATCCATAAATAATAAAATCCACAAAAGTCAAGTAGAGGGAAGACTGCACTGTTTGATTCCTATATATTTGCTCTATGACAGTTAGTTGACACACATAATAACACGAGGTGATAATTAAGATGTAGATTCAGAGCTTAATATATTTGAGCCCAGCAAGGCTATGCTTATGAAAGCAGTCTGAAAGAATGAGTAAGATACTTTACCTTGAAATTTCCAGGGATGTTTTTAAAAAGGAAAAAAAATATATTGATACTGGTGCTACAAGTAACTTGCTGGGATGTGACTAGACACCAGAAGCTGTTTGTTCTGCTACGTGAAAAGGCTCTGGTGGAAAGGCTTCAAAGTATTTTCTTTACAGTTTCACGGTCAGACGAATAAGCAAGCAATGGTTAGTTCTGCTCATCTTGCTTGACTTTTGTGTTTTGTGTGGCAAATGTTCATAGTATGCAGATGTAAGCACTGGGAATGTGGCGCAGCTGGCTAAGTGTCAGCTGCATAAGATCTCTCTGACCAGTAGGTCATGGGTTTGAGGTCTGCCCGGTCGAGGTGGGTGCTCGACCTTTAAGTGTAGCCTGCTGTCGACCTTTGCAGCCCGAAAGACAGTTGCATCTGTCAAGGAGGAGATAAAGGTACCACATTAAGTGGGGAGGCAAATTTTGACTGAATTATGAAGCCATTAAAAGAACTCCCAAGGGACGCGGAAGGAACAACAAGGGACGCTGGAACGCTGAGAGATGAGGAGTGCGTCAGCTCCCCCTGGTGGCCAGAGTTTTTCTCTGTTCGTCTATATGTTCGTCTATATGTATACCTGTACCTGTAACCGTTCTGAGTCCCCTTTGGGGTGAGAAGAGCGGAATATAGATAAAGTAAATAATAAATAATATCTAACTGAAGTTTCTTGAATGAGGTTTTATTTAAGTGCAGCTAAATTAAAGTAATCCTCCAACAAGAAAAGGTTCCTCATCCCTGTCCTAATCCCTTGCCCCTGAGACCCAGGTCAGAATCTGGGTGCAGAGTTCCATACATATCCATAGTTGTGTGAACTGCAGTAATCAATCATTTTATAGGAATTAAATATAGGATATGAAGTTCTACTTGCTCATTTAAGAATATAAGCCCCGAAAAAGCCCAGAATCGGTGAAATAGACTAACAACTGAACTGGTAAGCTTCTTTCTATTTCACAAAGCTTCGTGCTTCTCAATCAGTACAAATACAAGAAAAATGTGATATTACTAATGCCAAGACAGACTCACAGAATGTTCAATTAGTTGTCGTGAATCAGATTTCCTCAACTTAAAATGGAACTGACAACACGTGCAAAGCATGAATAAGTGAAGCTGTTGCATCTTTTATTGCAATTCATGTCCAAAATAGTAGCTTTTCTTTTAGGACAGTGGTTCCCAACCTTTTTTTTTTCTGATCGGGGACCACTTTGACCAGAGACCACTCTCCAACATTAGTACCAAAAGGGTTACGAATCAGTTTTTGGTCAACTTTAGGTTTGGTTTGGGGTGCTGATGCTGAAAATTTTGTTGGATAGACCACATCAGCTGTAGTTTCTGATAGAGTACATATGCCATGGTCAGCGTATACTGCCATTCTCAGCCCGGGGCGGTATGGCGGTTTACAAAGTGGCACAATTAGATGCCCATAACAACATAAAATAGCTAAAACATTTAAACATAGTTAAAGAATTCAATTACATCATAAAATCAATAAAACATATTAAAACCATAAATCCTCTGCAATCATTACCAAATCATTGTCCAGTGGCATTGTCGACCCATTCTGAGATCAGAGTTTATCAAATACATTGCATTTGGAAATGCCTGCTCAAATAACTTTTACGAAAAGTTAAGAGTGTGGGGCCAATCTAATGTCCCTGGGGAGGGCATTCCACAGCCGAGGGCCACTGCTTGAATTGTGCTCGGTAGCAGACTGGCAGCCAGTGGAACTGACACAACAGAGAGGGGTTGTATGCTCCCTGAGCCGCTCCAGTTAGCAACCTGGCTGCCGCCTGTTGGACCATTTGAGCTTCAAAGGCAGCCCCACGTAGAGAGTGTTGCAGTAGTCTATAGGATGTGACCAGAGTGTGTACTACTGTGGCCAAGTCAGACTTCCCAAGGTACGGGCGCAGCTAGCGCACAAGTTTTAATTGTGCAATTGTCTCCCCAGTCACTGCCGAAACCTGGGGTTCCAGGCTCAGCAATGAGTTTAGATTTCACTCAATAGTGCTTGAGCACCAATAGATTTTGGTATCTACAAAAGTTCTCGGAAACAAACTCCAACAGATACCAAGGGACCACTGAAGATTTTTTTCCCCAGAAAGGTCTCTCAGAATTCACCCTCAGAATTCACTTCTTCCAATCATAAATATTTTTCACATTCAACTCCTCCAAACAACAATAAGCAGAACAGCAGCTTCCCATTTTTTATCAGGAGCGATTATGATAGTAATATACGTGCTATCATTACTTCATGTCTCCCTGAACTTATCTTTATAACTCTCTGGCCAAATACTACTCATGCACTAGGAAATTGAGGAAGCAGACAGTGGTTAAGAGTATTGCACTGAAACTATCTCTCCCATCAATATAATGATATTGATAGCATGTATAGCTGGAAAAAAGACCTGTGATATATTCATTTTCATCAGCCAGCTGGCAATACTCTATAATAACCCTTTCTTGTCTTTTTGAAAATTTATTAGGTTAGGCATACAAATGCAAAGGTACTAATGTTGGCCATAAAACCCAAAATCCATATTCTAGTGGTATCACTGTTATTTCAGCTGTTCTGTTTGTTCTATTCCTTCAAGACATTGTTGGCTAATGGCATTGGCAACCCTAATTGTCAAGCTCTCTTAAAATACATAGAGATGTCAAGCAATCAGGCTGGGATCTAAAATTAGGTCTTAAAATAATTTAAATAACTGAAACCGGATGCAGGGATCACTAAGCTATCCGCTATCGCTGGGCTTTCAGAAGGATGTATCTAGGCAACATGAATGCTTGAGGAATCAAGACCAGTCAGCAGCACATGGTTTTCTTACAATGTGTATACTGTTACAATACACTTGGTGGGTTTTAGTGCTCTGACACATACAAAAGGTTGTGCTGCAAGAGTCTATTTCACAGAGAAGCCATACAGAGCTGCACACATGAAATACTAATACGATCACATCTCAGCTTCAATTCTGAAGGATGATTAAAGATAGCAGAGAGGGGGACTAATGTGCCCCTCCAGCACAATTAGTCTCCCTTCTACTTATGGAGGATCCCAGATGATTTGCTAGCTCTGGACAGTCTCCATATAAGATGAAAGCCATACAATTTGACTTTAAACTCACACAGAGAATGTGCATACATGTGTTTATATCTCGAGTACTCATACACTGCTTTCTAGCCAAACAGGGTATCAAAATGATGGGGAAAGAGTTAATCTGACTATCTTTGCTCCAGTTCTATAATCTAGAGCAGGCATTGCATGGGCAAACTTCGGCCCTCTGGGTATTTTGGACTTCAACTCCCAGAAATCCCAGCCAGCTTACCGGTTGTTAGGAATTAAGGGAGAATTAATGTAGTTTGGAACCACTTGAAATCCCATGGTTCAAGGCTATGCAATCTGGGTATTTGCAGTTTGATTTTTTTCCCATGTCAGGACCAACTTGAGAAACTGCAAGTTACTTCTGGTGTGAGAGAATTGGTTGTCTACAAGAACGTTGCCCAGGGGACATCCGGATGTTTTACCATCCTATGGGAGGTTTCTCTCATGTCCCCGAATGGGAAGCTGGCGCTGACAGACAGCTCACCCTGCTCTCTGGATTCGAACAGACAACCTTTCAGTCAGAAGTCTTGATGGCACAAGAGTCTAACCCATTGTGCCACCTGGGGCTTCTGCAGTTTGGTGAGGCATCAGCAGGGGCGGTCTAAGGTAATTCTAAATTGTAAGCAAACACTATTTTGGCGCCCCCAAAATAACATTATCCCCCGCTCCTCCGGCTCCTTTCACGCGCTCCCCCTCTTCTCCACCGCCCCTCTCGCCTTCCCTGACTTACCGGAGGTTTCGCGCGCATACCCAGTGCCTACGGAGCTCAAGTGAACTCTGTAGGCACTGGGCATCGTCGAAAATCATCAGCAGCGCATGCGCTGTATCTACGGAGCCCTCTTGAGCTTCGTGGAGCGCAGCGCGCACGCTGATTTTTGCACGCATGCCCATTGCCTACGGAGCTCAAGTGAACTCCGTAGGCACTGGGCATCGCGCGAAAATCTCTCTGCGCAAGATGCGCTGTATCTACGGAGCCCTCTTGAGCTTCGTAGATACAGCGCATGCAGGAGATTGCCGCGCGCGCATGCCCAGTGCCTACGGAGCTCAAGTGAACTCCGTAGGCACTAGGCATGCGCGAAAATCTCCATGGCGCATGCGCTGTATCTACGAAGCTCAAGAGGGCTCCCGTAGATACAGCGCATCTTGCGCGAAATCTCCGCGCATGCCCAGAAGGTCGTCCAGGCGCACCAGGCGCGGCAGCAGCACGGAGGCGCCGCAGCGGCAGCTGCACAGAGATATGGCGCTGCGGCGCACCACGATGGCGCCCACCCCGCCGCGTCCAAGATGGCGCTCTACGCGGTTGCGTAGTCCGCGTAATGGGAAAGACCGCCGCTGTGCATCAGCACTCTTTGACACAGAACGGTAAAAACTACAACTTCCAAGTTTCAATAGCATTGAGTCATGGCAGTTCAAGTAGTTCCAAGCTGCATTATTTCCATAGTGTACATATGTACCTAGAATACCTTGCTGCAGTTTTTGTAAGATGACAACTTAGGGTCCTAATTTGCTTGTCAATTGCAGCTTATCGGCTTCTAGTGGCTTTTTCTGTTAACACTGAAATATTGAAAACAGGGCTTGTTGCATCTGTGATTATTCTGCTTGTTCTATTATGGCCCAATCTGACATGTGCCATTGCTCTCCAGCTTTCACAAATGCTAAGAAGTATAATTTTATACTACATAAAAAGCAATGTATTTTGTTAATATACTCATGATGTATTGCATACTTTTGTTTGTCCCAGCATCTTTCTTCTTGCAAAATTTCTGGAAATTATACATATGTATTCTTAAGTAATCTCTTAATGCTAGAAATGCACGTCATATTGTGCAGATATGTTTAAACCCTAGTTTTCTAACCAAGATTGTTTGCTTCTAAATGTCATAATTTCATATAGTATTTTGAAGTAGTGTAAAAACAAGCATAGCCACATAATCTTAAGTGCTGCTGGAAACTGCACAAAGCATTTTAGGCACATGGTAGCCTAACATCATACTGCATGATTTTATTATAAAGAGACTACTGGGATTAACCTTCCCATTGATTTCTACACAAACAACATTTCCCCCCAAAATCATATTTAACAGTCTGATCACACTTACAGCAGTGAGTTTTGAATTTCATTTTATATTCAATACAGATGTAATGCTAATTAAATTTAACATAGCAATGCAATTGAGAACATGCTTCAGGCACATTCCTGCTTAATTTTTATGGCAATTGTGGAGCAGGAGTTGTTCTGCAGTGGACCAAAAGTTGTGTGAATACTACTGGATTTGCAAATAGCTTTTAACTCTGGTTTCAAACTAAATTTTAAAAGCCGAGCATAATCCATGGGATACTGTACTGTATTTATTTATTTTGGGATTTTACCCCGCTCTTCTCAACCCCCAAGGGGGGACTCAGAGCGGCTACAAAACCAGGCATTCTCCAACAGCCTCTGAGAAACCCTTCCGCCATCTTTGTTCCAGGCGGCCTTTTTCATTGGCTGTCTGGTTGACTAGCATTCTACTGAGGGCCTAATTCCACCGGGTCACCTGTGGTGTGACACAAACCACAGGAGAGCAATGAATGCTGTGTCTCAATTGGTAGCTTCCCTGAGCTGCGCTCCATTCGGCCTTCCCTCCCACTGCCCAGCATCAAACTGCAGAAGCTGGTGCAGCAGAGCTGCTCTACCATCACCGTCATTTCCCAGTACTGTGCTACAACCTCACCGCTAGCTAGCCATATCCCAAAGTTACTTCAAGTCTCTGATATCTTATAGAAAGACAGGATTGGGGAATTTTACCAACTAACCCCCTTTGACCATCAACTTAGTACTGAAACTGGGCATGGCTTGGGACTGCTGACTTCTCTGCTGACGCTCAACTTTCGACTCTGTTCCCCCTGGGTTTTTAGTAGGGACTTTTGTTTTGTTTTCAGATTTTATTTATTTATTGTGGCTCATGTTTATCACTGATGACTGAGCTTAGCAAAATATACTAATTTAACTGATGAGTCTCCACATTAATTCTAATTGGTTTTTAATGCTTTAATGCTTAATATTTATTTAGATCTTGTTTCTAGACGTTATTATGCTTTGTGTGATGTTTGTCTTGTATTTTATGATTGTGTCTCATTGTATTTCATTGTAACAAGGCACTGAATGTTTGGTCATATCTGCTTATATGCTGTAATCCGCTCCGAGTCCCCTCGGGGAGAAGGGCGGAATATAAATAAAGTGTTATTATTATTATAATTAATATTAGCCAGGCAAAGGAAAAGAGTAAATTATAAATTGAGTGAGACAGGGATCACAACTTTGGCCACTACATGCACAAGGCTGCAAAGAGGCTATGAGTACTGAAGATCAAAAGGAACAAGAGTATGCTGACGTGTTATGAAAGAGGCCTCAAAGTTCATTTTACACATGGAGGTAACTGCGGGAACTTCAACTACAGCAACAACACTGAACAAGAAGAGCCAAAATGGCGACCGCCCTCCGATTGCTCGATCCTCTTCCAAGATGGCGGCCGCGTCTTTGTCCACTGCTATCCCGCATTGGACAAGGCGCCGCTGACATAGCGCCCCCCTCCCGAAGGAGTCCACCGACCTGAGGGAAAAGAAGCAAAGTATATTCAGGGCCCTGGCTTGTCCGGGAAGGCCCTATGAAACCTATTGACTAATCTGGGGGCCTTGACATGTTCGGCTAACACCCACTCTGGCTGCAAGTCTTTGGAAAGCCACTGTACAAAGTATTGAAGTCTGCCCCTAAGCTTTCTAGAATCTAAAATATCCTTAAGCTCAAAGTGGGTATGTTCCCCGATCATGATCGGGACTGGGGCGCTTCGGTAGAGACCACTGGCGGTGGGTCACTGCCTTCTTAAGCAGGCTAACGTGGAACACCGGGTGCACCTTGCGCCACGTGTGGGGAAGGTCCAGCCGAAGGGTGACCGGGTTGATCACTTCAGTCACCCGTAGTGGGCCAACAAACTTGTCCGCAAACTTGCGGGAGGGCTGGGTTGATCGCAGGTGCTTGGTGGAGAGATACACCATGTCTCCTTCCACATAGGTTGGCTGTGGCCCTCTCTTTTTATCTGCATGAGTTTTGTAGTCTTCTCTGGCCTTCCTCAGCGTCCTTTGGATCTCTGGCCAGGCCGCGGCAACCCGAGCGCCCCAGGACTCGGGGGTGCAAGGTGGTGGTGCAGAAGTGTCAATAGCTGGGAAGGGCAGGAAGTCTCGACCACTCACGGCCCGGAACGGAGACACCCCGTGTGACGCGTGGTCGGTGTTGTTATAACAGTATTCTGCTACATCCAACAGGTTGGCCCACTGGTCCTGCTGATATGTAGAGAAGCACCTCAAGTATTGTTGGAGCGTCCGCTGAACTCTTTCGGTCGCTCCGTCTGTCTCGGGATGGAATGCCGTACTCAACGCCCGTTGGGTCCCCAGGCGACCAGGAACGCCTTCCAAAATTTAGCGGTGAATTGTGGCCCGCGGTCACTTATGATCCGACGAGGGCTACCATGCAGGCGAAACACATGATGTACAAAGAGTTTGGCCAGCTCTGGTGCCGTTGGCAGCCGTCGCAACGGCACAAAGTGGGCCTGTTTGGAGAACAGGTCCACTACCGTCCAGATGGTGGTGAACCCCCGCCACCGGGAGGTCCACTACGAAATCCATGGCAATCTCTCCATGGTTCCGCAGGGTCAGCTACTTGCTGCATATAGGCCTGGGGTCCCCACCTTCGCTTTGTTCCTGGCGCACACGTCACACTCGGCAATGTATTGCTTTGCGTCCTCCTCCTCATCATCGGCCACCAGAACTGCCGGGCGAGTAGCTTCAGCGTCTTGGTTAGCCCGAAGTGTCCTGCCATGAGCGTGTCGTGCCCTATTTCTAGGACCTGTGCCTCAGGGCTTCGGGGACGTAAAACTTTGGTTCCCTGGCTCCAAATGCCATCATTCTCTTCCAGGCCTTCCGGGTGCCGACCAGCCATTCGTCTGTGCGGACGCGGCCTTGATCTGGTCCAGGAGAGGCCTCGCCAGCTCTCCGGTGGTGGGCTTTGCTTTGGCTGCTGCCCGGTGGCGCGACCAAGCCCAGTTGTGGTTTAGAAAATACGGTTCCCATCTCCCCTGGGGCCGAGTAGTCCGCATCAGGCATGCGCGAGAGAGTCCGCTACGACATTTCGGCCCGGATGTATCTCAACTTAAAATTGAATCTGCTAAAGAACTGGGCCCATCTCAGCTGCTTAGCTGCTCAGTCTCTGGGGGTCTGCAGGGCCTGCAGGTTCTTGTGATCTGTCCAAACTTGAAAGGGACCGGGTTCCTCCAGGAAGTGCCTCCAATGGGCCAGAGCCGCCCGTATGGCAAACGACTCTTCTCCCACACGTGCCATCTTTTTTTCCGCTTGGGTGAACTTCTTGGAGAGGTAAGCACATGGCCTCAAGTGACCTTTTTCCATCCGGCTGGAGGAGGACCGCTCCGTATGCCGCCCGGACGCGTCACACTGCACTGTGAAGGGCCTGTTCATCACCGGGTGAATCAACAGGGGCTGGCTGGTGAACTGCCGCTTGAGGTTCACTTTAACGCCTCTTGACACTGTGGTGTCCATTGAAGTTTGGCACTAGGGGTATTGGTCTTCCTGGTTTCTCCCAACCCCTTAGTTCTAAGCAGGTCTGTTAGCGCCAAGGTAGTTTCTGCAAAATTCGGGATGAATTGCCGGTAGAAGTTGGCGAATCCCAGGAACCCCTGCAGCTGTCTCCCGTGCGGGGGCTTCCCATTCCAGTACGTCTCTCACCTTCGCCGGTCCATCGCGATGCCTCGTGTGGAGATGCGATATCCCAAGTAGTTCAGCTCGGTCTGATGGAACTCGCACTTGGACAACTTGGCGTATAGCCGATTGTCTTTCAGCCTCTTTAGAACTTCTCGGGTCAAAGCCACGTGTTCTGTATGAGTCTCTGTGTAGATCAGGACGTCGTCCAGGTACACGATGACCCCCCTTGTACAACAGGTCTCTGAGGGCCTCGTTGATCAGCTGTTGGAAAATTTTTGGCGCCCCTTTAGGCCGAAAGGGGTGACTAAAAACTCGAAATGGCCCAAGTGACAGTTGAAGGCCGTCTTCCAGCAGTCCTCTGGCTTGACCCCGGATTCTATAAAATGCCTCCCGAATGTCCAGCTTAGTGAACAGCCTGGCCTTCCCAGCTGGGCCAGGATTTCGGACATCAAGGGAGGGGCACGGATTCGTCGAGCTGATGGCGTTTATCCCTCGGTAGTCCACACAGAGCCGGAGACTCCCATCCGCCTTGGGGCGGAAGAGCACGGGGGCCGCCAGTGGGCTGTCGGAGTGTCTAATAAAGCCCCTGGCCAGGTTTTTGTCTATGAATTCTCTCAGCGCCCTTTTCTCCGGCTCAGACATCGCATACATCTTGGGTTTGGGGAGCGTCGCCCCCTCTTCTATCTTAATGGCACAGTACATGGCGTGGGAGGGTGGCAGCTCGTCGCATTCTTCTCGCTGAACACCTCAGCCAGCTCCCAATAGTCCTGCGGCACTCCTGCCAATTGGGCGAGCCCGGCCCCTGCCGTATTAGGACCTCCCTCCTCTCCTGGGTATTCTATCTTGGCCTGAACCTGCCCATCTCGGAGCCGCACTTCCCCTGTCTTCCAGTTGATTTTTGGATTGTGTTCCTCCAACCAGGGGCTACCCAAAAATTAAGGGTTGGTTAGCCATCTCGAGATCACAAAATTGATGCGCCTCTGTGGGCCCCTATCCGCACCCTCTAGCTCCCCGGTCTTTTGGTGGCTGGCGCTCGTTGGCGAAGGTCCCATCCAGCTGCGCGAACAGGATCGGGGCCACTAGCTCCTGAGGGTCACTCCAGCTGGGCTGCTAAGCCAGGGGACATTAAGCATCGGGTGCAACCACAGTTCAGCATGGCATTAGCCTCGGTCTCTTTTTTGGTGGTGGGAGCGCCGCACGGCTACCTTTAAATGTGAGGATTCCTCCACTGGGAGGTCCGACTCAGCCCTGGGAAGGTGAGATCTGCCGCCGGGCGCTCACGGCAGATCGGGCTCGTTTTCCGCCGACTCTTCCGATCCGCTCCTCCGCGCTCTCCCATAGTCTCTCCGCCTCGGGTTGGTTGGCGCCGAGCCAACTCTCTAGCCGCCGCCTTTGGCCTTGGTCGTCTTCGGTGTCCCGGGGTCGGGTCCGGACCCTTCCCCTTTTGCGGCGGGCGGTACCCCTCCTCGGGCATTCGACCGCCCGTGCCCCTCTCGGCCACAGGTGAAGCAAAGGCGCCTCCGCGGTCTATTTGCGCGTCTCGACTTACGACCTCCGCCGGTTGGCGACCTCCGCCAGCCCCGTTCGTATGGCTGGGCCGGGTCGCGTGCTCGCGGGGCGCCTCGGTGTCTCCTGGTGCCGCTCCCGATCGCACTCCACTTGGCCGGCCAGGTCAATCCATCCTTCAAGGGTGGCTGGGTTTCTGCGGTTCAGAGCCCAATCCAGGACCTCTGCTCAATCCGCCCTAAAGTAGTCTAATTTTGGTCGCCTCTGACCAGTCACGGATTTTTCCGGCAAGGGCCTTGAACGCCAGGGCGTACGGGATACCGCCTCGAACCCTGGTAGATCCGCTTCAATTCCGCCTTAGCCAGCTTCGCGGGTCTCTAAACCGCTGCTGCAGCGCCTCAGGAAAGCCTCAATACCCCTAAGCTCCGGGGCATCGGTCTCGGTCATCTGGACCAACCAGTCGGCCGCAGCGTTTTCAGGTTGCTTCCCACGGCCCTCACTTGGGCCGCCTCGGAGGGGAACGAGTCTCCGTAGTCCTCCATAAAATTGCGGACATTGGTGACCGAAAGGGACAGGTGGCGTGGGTCTCCATCGAACTTGACTTTTAAGTCTCTCCGATGGCCGCTCTCCTCCAGGGTCCGGCCGCTCGAGCCCAGGTTGAAGGTGGAGGCTCCTGCAAAGTCGGCGCCGCCTCTGAAGGCGGGCCTGCCGGACGGTGGTCTCTCTGCCCTCCGGCCGCATGGCTTGAACGCCTCCGTACCTCGATCTTCCTCCGGTGGGGGTCCCCATGCGCGTCCATCCGCCTCGGCATCTTTCCCATCTGCTGGCGGATGGCGGGTCTGGCTCTGGCCATCTCTGCCATCATCTCCTCCATCCGCTCGCCCAGACTCGTGGCTTCCTCTGGGGCCTGACCGACTCGCTCCTCGGGCCTGGGGCTCCCTTCCTCCGCCGCGTCACCTTCTCGGGCCCCACAGGAGGGGGAGGAATCGCGGCCTCCTGGTCGCCTGCTCCGGCGACGATCACAGGCCTCCCCTCTCCGGGCCTCCAGCCGCCTCACCGAGGATCCCATCTTCCACCTCCTCGGATCCCAGCCAGCGAGGTCCCACTCGGGGGTCCTGGAGGCCTTCTTCCTTCCGCTGGACATCTCAGTGGGGGTCGCGGTCGGAGCGGCTCACGACTGCGATTCAGGTTGTGAGTACGGTTTTGTGTGAGCGTTGGTAGGCCGCCCAAATAACCACACTCACTCAGGTGTTGAGGAAATGCTCTATGGTTCCTTTTTCCAAGGCATAAAAACCGTACTGAGGCTTTCTCCAGAACTCCTGCTCTTAACTCCCGAGCCCCTCCCTCTGGCGAAGAGCCAATCCCTGAACAGATAACAATCCCTGAACAGATAACCCAAGAAGCCCCACCCTCTTGTCCTTTTTCGGGCGGGAACTTCAACTACAGCAACAACACTGAACAAGAAGAGCCAAAATGGCGACCGCCCTCCGATTGCTCGATCCTCTTCCAAGATGGCGGCCGCGTCTTTGTCCACTGCTATCCCGCATTGGACAAGGCGCCGCTGACATCGACATTATACTCTCCGCTTCATAGGAATATAATTGGAGCTTGAGTAACTCACTCCTGAATACTATGTCGGTAGAAGCTCAAACAACCTATTCCAATCCCTCACATGCCTTTACAAATTATACCCAACCTTACACCTTGAGGTTGCTGAACAGGTCCTCAATGAACAGACCAGGGGTTTTGGCTCCTTTGCATAATTTAAATGTAATTTATGGTCACTGAACATCAGAACCTTACTCTATATTCAGTGGGTTCTCACCTGTGAGTCCCCAGATGTTTGTCCTTCAACTCCCAGAAATCCTAACATCTGGCAAACTGGCCTGATTTCTGGGAGTTGTAGGCCAAAACACCTGGGGATCCACAGGTTGAGAACCAACTCAATATTATTTTAGTCTAGAAATTTTAATTAAATTCAATTTCTCACTTATTAATTGCCCTCCATTAAATGCTTCAGGCGATTTACATAAAACATTGCATAAGAATGTACAGCAGTAACCATGTAGACTGTATTAAACATTAAAAGCTCTGCTAAAAAGCCAAGTCTTAAGCACCTGAGCAAAGGGCCTCAAGTCGCGCATGGCCCTCATGTGGAGAGGCAAAGTGGGGAGGATGCGTTGAATTTGGGACATGGACTAACCTTTTGGGTATTTACCCACCTTTTGAATTGGACACTATCATTAGCGCATTGGCGCACATACCAC
>JARBWK010002603.1:0-14610 GCA_030556195.1 Anolis apletophallus
GCCGCCATTTTGTTCTCCTTGTTCCATGTTGTTTCTGTAGCTCCATGTTACTCCCTGTTGTTTCTGAGCTGTTGGAGTTCCCGCCGAAAAAGGACAAGAGGGGTGGGGTTCCGGGGTTATCTGTTCAAGGATTGGCTCTTCGCCAGAGGGAGGGGCTCGGGAGTTTGAGCAGGGATTTTGGAGGAAGGCTTCAGTACGTTTTTTACTGCCTTGGATTAAGGACTCATAAAGCATTTCCTCAATACCCGAGTGAGTGTGATTATTGAGCGGCCTACCAACGCTCACAGTTCTCTTCCTCCTCCTCCGCGATGCCGCGTGGCAAGTTCCTTGAGTCAAGGAAGCCGCCAGGCGCGGCGTGACGAAGAGGAGGAGGAGGAAGGGAAGGCTCGTCTCCGGGTGTGGGCTTCTCTTCCTCCTCCTCCGCGATGCGCCCGGCAACTTCCTTGAGTCAAGGAAGCTGCCGGGCATGCGGCGTGGCGAAGAGCAGGAAGAGGAAGGGGAGGCTCATCCCCGGGGGCGGAGCTTCTCTCCTCCTCCTCCGAGCCAGGAGGAGGAGGTGGGGGGGGGGTGCGGTAGAGGTTGGTTTTGGGGCGTAATTCCAAAGTGTGGCCTAGGGTGCCAAAAGCGGTTAATCCGGGCCTGGATGCAACTGTCTTTCAGGTTGAACCAACACACAGTAGTCTGTGCTTTTATGTTTGATGATATACCATTGGACAAATAATTCCTAGAGAAAAGGAAGAACACATCACCTGGGACAGAAAACCTTTGAAATCCAAAATCCTCCAGGAAATTTTGGTTGCCTACATCAATGGGGAACCTGTAATGATAGCTCCAGTATTGCTCAGGTCCTACCCTTGAGAACATGTTTGATCCTTAATTCTGCTTAAATGCAGACTCAAATCAGATGGCAGTTATGATGCTGGCTTTGGTGGAATAAGCCAGTGACGCATTTACTGTTGCTTAATATGTCAAAGCTTCCTTTGTGTGGTCCACCTACAATACATGCCACACCAGTTAAAAGGCCTTAAGTAAACCTATGAAGAATTGTGATGATAGCATTGGATTGTACAGAAGCATCACACTGCCCTGGTAATAGAAATCAATGTATTCAAGGTTGTCATCAAATGGTTTCTAGTGAAATTATATTACTTTGCTAGGTATATTTTTTTACTAAAGTAGCATGACTGAATGCATAAAGCATTGTTCAGGTAGGGCAGATGGAATAGGTTGCAACAATGCTGACTATTGATTGAATTCCTTCTTAGCATTACATGTACAGCTTATATTATCTATATTATTTTAAAGAACTGCTATTAGTTTGTGTGTACAAATCAAATGATGCCAAAACTGCTCAACAAACCTATCCATGCATGTGATGGTAGCACTGCATACAACAGCATTTTAAATGGTTGTAATATTTGTTGCAAGGAAACGGCTATTGTTCTCGCCACATGCACTAAGAATTTGTTTATTCCTCTATCTTCCATGTGACAACTATGTGAATTAATAAAAGCCCATTTTATGCAGTCTGTTGCTCCCGTATTGGCAGTGTGACATAGTGGTAAACAATATTTGCACTTCTGTCCACTAGCAAATTTCTGGGGAAGACGGAAACTAGAGGGGGATATTTTGCGTAATTAGTGCAACACATGTATACATGTTCATATATCCATCTTTGTACATCTCTAATTGCCTTCAAAGGTTACACATACAGTGGGCTTGCTATATCCACAGTCTTATGGTCCACAGATTCAGCTCACTGAAGATTCAAACAGGATAGCTCTGCTATAAATCTCTATTAATGAAATGGCATAGGGGCAGCAATGGAGGTGAGAGCATAGAGCTTCTGTTCATGAGCAAAGATGAGTTAAATAGCAGGAATCCAAGCTTAATACTCATTGCAAATCCATGCCTCCTGCTATATCAGAAATCCTCATATCTCCCTGATGCCTTGTTTGTGCTACCAACTAGAGCAGGGGTCGGGAACCTTATTGACTCGGAGAGCCATGAAAGCAAAATATTTGGAAATTTATTTCAGTGAGAGCCATATAATATATATAATATATTTTAAGACTGAATTCAACTAAATGTGAGTATATACATACATACTATGAGAAAAGGACCCCCCCCCCCCGGTAGAATAATGGTGCGTATGTCCAACTGAAGAATCCGTAGACCAAGACTAATGCTTGAGCAATCCCCAAAAAATACTGACAAGAAAGCGGTGTGTAAATAAAGCCCTACAACGCTCCCAGGCTCTGCGGGAAGGCAGAGAGGAATGGAGTTCACATGAGGCTGCTGCGGAGGAATAAAACAATCAATCGCTGAATGGGGGTTGGAGGAACGCTCTAGGCAATCCTAGAGGGCATTATTTACACACAGCTTTCTTGCCCGTATTTTTTGGGGATCGCTTCAGCATTGGTCTTATCTGAAAAGCCGAAATCTGCGAGCCAGATGCAATCATCAAAAGAGCCACACCTGGCTCGTGAGCCATAGGTTCCCAACCCCTGAACTAGAGCAAGAGAAAAATACCCTGGAGTGTGAGAGTGTAAGCAGCTTAGAATCCTACCTGCACAATTCTCAGCCAGGACACACTCTAGGCTAAGACTGTATTCACCTTCTGGACCTTGGGGATAGTATTAGCTTTGAGCCTTGCACTTCCCCAGGAAGGATTGGGCATAGTGTTGCAAAAGAAGGTGGCTACTGGGGAGGTAGTGGTGGTGACATATCCTTCATCACACTTCTCATGGCCTCCTGTGGAGGCAAGCCCTAGCTGTCTTGGTTGGAGCACATGCCCCACAAGGAGGATGTGTTTCATTCTCCCCCATAGTACTTATGAGTCTCTCATAGGCCAACTTATACATTTCCATTAAATAAGGGACTTATAAGGAGGAAAAGACAGTTTCATTTCTTAAAACACCATGCAATTATCTGACTCAAAATACCACATTCCTCGCTTTACATATTGCAATGTTTATATGCTCCATTTCATTTTTGCTATGTCTAGCTTCCCCAGCTTCTTACATTTCGTGTTCCTATAATATGTATTTGACTATCTTTCACTTCTGAACATGTCAACATCTGAGCATCCTTTTGGCTTGAGTAGAGTTGAGTGATTGACCCCTTACTTGTCTATATTTGTACCTCTGCTCTATCTCAGTAGCTTGCTGGCACTATTACTTGTTTCATGTTGGATTGTCTCATCATACAGTTTCCATAGTAAAAGAACTGCAAAAGGTTTTTTAATGACTCCTTTTTCACAATACTAAGAACTTTTAGCTATGGTGCCACTGCCGTTGTTTTTGAAACATCCTCTGTATTGCTTCTGCCCAGTAATTATTTCACAAATTTTGCATTAAATAGAGTAGCAAGGAGATAGTTGTTTGTCTACTACTGTTTCAACACAGGTCTGCTTCTATCATTGTCAATATGGTAGCAATGAAATGACTGTTTATTCACTACTGCTGCTGCTGCTCTGTAGCTGTTTCACTTAATTACAATCAATATGGTAGCAATGAGGAGATTGTTTGCCTATTGTTTCCTGTGCTGACTGTTTGGGAATTGTCATGCTTTTCAAAAGTAAACAAATTGCTTTTTAAAAAAAATAGACCATTGCCTTATTATCCTTATTAAAATTGATTAAAGTTTATCAATTATTTCCTTTTTTGCCTTTTGCATTTATTTGAGTTATTCTCAAGTGTAAACCATTTAGAAATATAAATGAAGTTTTAAAGAAGGGTACACTAATTGCAGAGTTTCTGGATAACAAAAATATTCATGCCAGTTTGCTTACAACTCTTGGTTTAATAGAGCATTATACTGTAGTTGGAAGTACAGATCCCTGTATCCAGGGCAGAATCTTTTTTTTAAAAAAATATATTTTTATTGGTTTTGTGTGGTTTTGTGATACAAATAATAACAGTTTAAGAGAAAAAATATATAAACATAAAAACATGGCGTAGACAACAAATATATATATATATATAGAAGTGATATGGGTGGATGTGGGAGGGGGAATAGGGGGGATGGGGGAAGAGAAAAAAGAAAACAGAAAGAAAAGACAAAAGCAAAAAACATTTAGGTGACTTCCACTCTCCTCTTTTGTGGGTTTAAATTATTCATGTATCTTGATGTGTTTCTCCCACCGATTTATCTGCAAATAATTCCTTTTACCTTGCATTTAGTACAAAAGTATTCCATATATAATACAGTATCGTTAGGTTAACATTTATCATTTAAAAATGGGTTTTTTTCCCATATAATCGTTCAGTAAACTCCAGTCTGTTTCTTTTCTTGTATTTCCAGTATTTCTACTCAGAAGAAAAGTTAATCTGTCCATATTCTTAATATCATGGACTTTCTCTAGTGTCACGATGCACGGACTTGACCACCCCCTTAATCACACACACAGAGACGGACTGAAGGCTAACTACTTTATTGTATATATGAAAACAGTTCAAAAGGTATAATGTCCATAAAAATAGCAAAAGCAAATCCAAAGGCAAAAGATGATCAATAGTCCAAAACACTTGGTAAGTTTCCAAAGGCTTGGCAAGGCTCCGCTCAGCAAAGCGGATCAAGGAACAAAGCAAGGTTGCAAGATACAAAACAAGGCTTGAGTAGGCCACTAGCCAGACTTGGCTCCGTGGTCAAGCTTCACTGCACGTCTGCTCAGATGAGACGTGGCCGAAGTACTGAGGATCCTTTCCCACGGATCCTATACTTAATCTTTCTGCCGAGGTCCCCGACACTCTAGGCTTCTTCGTCTCTCTGCTCTCAGACCTCGGCCTGTCTAGGCTATGGAACCATCCCCTCCTGCTAGTCTCGATGTCCCGTCTCCTATCGAAAGTACGGCCTTGCCTCCCAACCTCTGCTCCCCTATCTCCGTGAGAGCTCTCCTCCCTGGATTCTTCCCAGCCGCTCTCTTCCATGTTTTCACTCAAAGGATCCTGTGAACCTCTCCCCTGGCCGTTCATAAGTTTCGCTATCACTGCTTTCCATTTGCACCTGGTTATCTGTCTCGGCATAAGGGTCAGGCCAACCTTCATCCCAAGCCAAGCTTTCTGTGGGAGAAGGAGGCCCAGAGATGGGAAACTCTCCTTCTGCTAACCCTTCTAAATCCTCTTCAGAATCCATCTCCGTTGCTGCAGGCCCCAATGCCAATGGGACCCCTGGTCCTGTCCCCTGCCCCCCCAGGCACGAACGAGAACTGCTGTGCTACATCTAGCCATTGGTCAATTGTCGGAATAATATCAGTTTTCCAATGTCTTGCGAAAACCATGCGTGCGGCTGTCGACATATACCAAAAAGGTTTGTCTTCATTCATTTCTAAATTTAATTCTTTATCCGATAGACCTAAGAGATAATAGTCAGGTTTCAATGGGATTTTCCTTTTTAAAATCTTTTTGTACTTCTTTGTGTATCTGTCTCCAGTAGATAGTTGTTTCTTTACAAGACCACCACATGTGGTAAAAACTGCCTTGTTCTCTGTGGCATTTCCAGCAATTTTTTTGGTTGTTTTTATACATTATACCTAATTTTTGTGGAGAGATGTACCACCTGTGGAACATCTTCATCCAGTTTTCCTGCATGTCTGTAGCGTAAGTGTATTTTATTTTCTTGGTCCAGGTTGTCTGCCACTCATGTAATTTTATTTGTCTTCCAATATTTTTAGCCCAGATTACCATGCAGTTTTTATTTCTTCCATTTCAGTTTCCCAATCAATTAATTTATTGTATATTTTGTAAATTTTTTTGTCATTTCTTAACAATTGTTCCCAAAAATCTGTTTCCACATTGAAACCTTTCTTCTTATCTTGATTATAAATATCTTTTATTTGGAGGTATTGGAACCAGGATAGATTTCCATGTAGTTGTTTTAACTCGTCTTGAGTTTTTAATTCCATGTTTCCTTTTACCTTTTTAAATAGCTCTTTATATGTTAGCCAGATATTTCCCCCTTGTATCCTCCTATGTTTCGCTTCCATGGGTGAAACCCAGAGCGATGTCTTCGCATAAAAATATGCCAAGTATTTCTTCCATACCTTTATTAGGGCTGACCTAATAAAGTGGTTCCCAAAGTTTTTCTCTATCTTGGTGGCCCCGTACCACATATAGGCATGCCAGCCGGTTCTTAAGTCGAAACCTTCTAAGGTCAGTAGACCGTTTTTCTGCAGGGAGATCCAATCCTTTGCCCACATTAGAGCACAAGCTTCAAAGTAAGTTTTGAGGTCCGGTAGACCAAAACCCCCTCTATTTTTTTTGTCTATCATTATCTTATGATTTATTCTCGGCCTTTTCCCTTCCCAGATAAATTTTGATAATTCCTTGTTCCATGTCCTGAATATCTTTTGATTTCTAATTATGGGTATGTTTCGAAATAGATATAAAATTTTGGGGAGTATATTCATCTTTATTGCTGCTATCCTACCTAATAATGATAATTTTAGGTGTTTCCAATTATTTAGATCTTTTTTAATATTAGTCCATGTTTCCTCATAATTATTTTTAAGGAGTTGGGCATTTTTTCCAAATCCCTAAGTATTTTATTTTTGCTTATTTTGTATCTTGATAGGGTTTGTAGTTTTTCTTGGGATGTTTGAGGCATATTTTTTGTTAACATTACCGTTTTTTCTCTATTTATTTTTAATCCTGCGATCTTGCCATATTCCTCTATTTTCCGTCCATATGTTTTATGTTCTTTATTGGGTCTTCAATTATACATATGGCGTCATCAGTGAACACCTCGTTTTATATTCAAATTTATTTATTTTCAGTCCTACTACCTCTCTGTCTTCTCTTATCGCTTTCAGTAAAATTTCCAGAGCAAATATATATATATCAACGGGGATAGTGGGCATCCTTGGCGTGTACCTTTTGTAATCTGGAGATCTTTCGTTTGATGGTCATTTATCTGTATCCTTGCTCTTTGGTCAGTATATATGGCATTGATTGCGTTTTTAAAATGGAAACCTATATCTATTTCTGACAGTAATACTTTTAAAAAGTCCCAATTCAAATTATCGAATGCCTTTTCTGCATCCAAAGAGAGCAGCACCATTTCTTTCTGAATATTGGTATTATAATATTCTAGTACATCTATTATTATTCTTATGTTATCTTTTGTGCTTCTCCCTGGTAGGAAGCCCGCCTGCTCATCTCCTATCCATTTCATTAGGAATTTTTTGAATCTATTGGCCAAGATATTAGTAAATATTTTATAATATAGAGAGATCGGGCGAACATTTTGGACCTCCGGACAATCAGAGCTTCCTTTTTTAATCATTATTATTATAGCTTCTGACCAAGTTTTTGGAGTTGTTTCCCCCTGCAGAATCCGGTTCATCAACCTCTTGAGGTATGGTATTAGTTCCTCCATCATAGCCTTGTAAAAGGCAGCTGTAAAGCCATCTGGGCCCGGGGCCTTGCTTGTGTCTAGTTTTTTAATTGCTTCTTTTATTTCCTCTTCTTCTATAGGCTTATTTAGCTCTTCCCTTTCCTCATCTGAGATTTTTTCTATTTTTTGTTGGTTGAGGTATTGATATATTGACTCTTTTGGTATTTGATCTTTTTTGTAAAGATCTTGGTAAAAGTTTAGGAATTCTTCTTGAATCTCCCTAGTATTAGTTATTATTTTATCATTCCTTTTGATTTTGGTAATTTGTTGACTCTGTTCCTTTTTCCTAATTCGTCTCGCTAGCCATTTACCTGCCAGTTATGCAAACTACACGCCTGCATGGGGTGCCACATATTCAGGGGTGCATCTGGCTGCCCAATGCCCCTCCTCAGTCTCCGGTAACACGGAAATGGACCTGTCCACACAAAATGCGCAAGCACGGGACCAGCTGGATCCGTGCGTGCGCATTTGATGCAGTACGGGCGGGCGGGCCGCCCTATGAGGCCGGAGACTGAGGAGGAGTGCCTGGCATCTGGAGGCAAAGGCCCCTCCTCAGTCTCCAGCCCCGTGGAAGGGGGCCTGCCAGCACTGCACCAAATGCGCACACGCAGAACCAGCTGGTTCCATGTGTGTGCATTTGGTGCGGCGTGGGCGGGTGAGCCATCCTACACGAGGCCGGAGATGAGCCTCCCGCAGCGCAAGCCGCCCCCCATGAGGCTGGAGACTGAGGAGAAGTGCCTGGCATCCGGAGGCGAAGGCCCTGCCCAACGCCCCTCCTCAGTCTCCAGCCCCATGGAAGGGGGCCTGCCCACACTGCATCAAATGCACACACACAGAACTAGCTGGTTCCATGCGTGTGCATTAGGTGCGGCGCAGGCAGGCGGGCAACCCGACGCGAGCCACCCGCATCGCGAGCTGCCCCCATGAGGCCGGAGACCGAGGAGGAGTGCCCGGCAGAAGGCCAGAACATGTGAATACCTTTAATTTTATTTTTATGTGTACCTTTTATTTTTCAGTGATGGGGGGGGGACACCACCCAAAATAATGTTCGCACCATTTAAAATTACCTTCATGCAGGCCTGCCTATATCACTGCTTCTTTTAAATTGACCCTAAAGCTTTGCAGTGCTTCTTGTCTTTTAAGAGCAGGCTTCTCAAATGGCCAGATATAATGTTCCCTTTGGACTCAGCCTTGTGAGTCATTGCTGCTAGCATAAAGAGTGTAGCAGATAGACATAGTCCAAAGCAGAGAGGGTAAGCTTTTCATCATATGATTCTGGCATAGCATCAATTAATCTGATATTATACATTTTGGGGAAAATTCTCCATGGGAAGTAGGGTTGCCATTTTTTGATATAAGAAATAAAGGGACATTTACGGGATTTTCATAAAAATAAGGGACACTTCATTAAAAACTTGAAACTCAAACATTAAGTAGAAATAGTTTTATTAACAGAATAAGATAATGATTGAAACTCACAAAAGAAACTGACTTACGCCCTCTTAACAGGACATGGTATGTTTCTGCATGCTTTGTCATGCAGAAAAAACATTATTAGAACTACCTAATTTTCTCCATCTGTATTTAGTCCTTGACTTTGCTGACTTTAAAAGTGCACTGTCTAAACATTAAAATAAAATAAATTTTATAGGACAGTACATCTTCATGATTATTATGTCAATAGTTAATGGTATAGTATAGTATGGGATACACAGCATTGTATAGTATTGGGATGCACAGCTACGCCTATTTTAAGAGTAACTCTCAAGCAACCAGAAATGATCTTTATCCAACATGATCCAACATTCCTCTTGGGTAACGGTGAAGTAGTCTACTGTACTTTGAAAAAGTCCTGTATCGCCTCTTCCTTCCAACGGGGACGCAGGCTGCCCTGCGAGTTGGAATCCCCGGGCAGGCATTGCCGTGGAAACCGCAGCGCACACCTTCCTCTGGTCAACCCCGCCCAGTCCTGCTAGTCAAAAATAAGGGACAGGGCCTGAAAATAAGGGACACAAATTTTAGGGCCAAAATAAGGGACGTCCCTTAGAATAAGGGACATATGGGAACCCTAATGGGAAGAGTATGTGTGATGAGGTTTAAATCTAATTGATTCAGCTAGATCCACTGAGCCAATCAGGGCCTAGTAAGTCGGTAAGGTAAAGGTTATTATTATTATCATTAGAATTCATCATATCTGGCCTGGAATTCCAGGCTTCAGAGAAGAAGAGCTAGAAGCTCTGAATGTGAAAGAATCTCCTAGGACTATGGAAGGAAATCATAGTCTTTATATGTTTACATCTTCATGAAATACCAATTGGGGCAAATCTAATTATGAATGAATATTCACATTCAGAGGTCATGTCTACAATAGCTCCATAAAGATTGTAAATTGTCAAATAATATTATTGTTATTATCACACATAGAATACTGTACTCACGGACCCCAGTCGTATATATACATTCAGTTCATTTCCACAAGGTAAATTTCAATCCACAATTTCTTTTTTTTATTAAAGTTTTTATTGAATATAAAACATTACATACATTAACCACACGTGCACAACGGGGAAGGGGGGCGGGGCTGGGTGGGAATGGGGGAAGGGCAAGAACAACCGGGAAGGGCGTCCTTTAAAAGGACCAACACAAAAACAAACGTTTAAAAACAAACTGGTTTGACTTCACCCAAGAGTAACAAAATATCAATGGGCCTTGGTCTACATTGTAGTTTACTATCTTTTAGACCCAGTATCCTTTTAAGGCAATGTTCTTATTTTTTTTAACATACTGTTTTAGCGGGCTCCACGTATCGTCAAAGGTTTTTGTTGTTTCTTTTCTTAGTAACAAGGTCAGTTTATCCATTTCAGCTAAATCCAATAGCTTGTATAACACCTCGTCCATATCCGGGATCTTTCTTTCCCTCCAGTGTCTGGCGAGGGTAATTCTGGCAGCTGTCGCCGTAAATAATAACAATCTTTCTAGACCAGTTCCCAGCTCTTCTTCCTCTAAAATGTTAAAAAGAAATAATTCAGCTTTGTAATCAATGTTTTTTTGAGTCATGTCTTTCATTAATTTATGGATTTCTTTCCAATATTTAGATACTTATCCACATGACCACCAGAGGTGGTAGTAGGTTCCCCTGCTTGCCAGGCATTTCCAACACGCATCATTACCAGTTTTGTAAATCCTATCCAGCTGAGCTGGAGTCATGTACCACCTATATACCACTTTATAGAGATTCTCTCTCAGTGAGTAGGCGCATGTATACTCCCAGTTCTTTTTCCACATTCTCTCCCAGCTATCCTGGCTTATACTATATCCTATATTTTGGTGCCATTTTTCTCTGTAATCTGTCGCTGGATTTTTGTCCTGGTTGTATCTAGAGATTAGTTTATAAAGATTGCTCACTCTCTTGCGCTGTGTCTGCAGAAGGATCTTTCCTCCAGTAGCCGGTCTGTCCTCCCATCCCACCTCTTTGTCTCTCGCGAATCTCGCTATTATTTGATTGTATTGGAGCCATCCGAACCTGTATTCTCTTAGTTCCTCCTGGGTTTTTAACTTATAAGTATTCTTTTCTTTTTTAAAATAAATCTTTATACTTAATGACTCCTACCCCAGTCCACCTGTTGATGGAAAGAGCCTCCACCGGGGAGGCCCACAGCGGAATTTTAGTACATATTAAATCTTTGTATTTTGTCCACGTTTTCCAAAGGGGGGCTTTTATGGTATGGTTTTTAAAGTTTTTATCCCGGCTAATTCCATTATAAAATAAGTATGCATGCCAGCCACTCTTGTTTTCCCACCCCTCCAAATCTAGTAGCTCTGTATCTGTAATTTCTAGCCACTGTCTCGCGTTGTCGAGACAGTTTGCCTCGTAGTAGCGTACTAAGTCAGGAAACCCGCATCCTCCTAGTTGTGGTGGTACTTGAAGATATTTCAGCTTAATCCTAGATCTTTTCCCGTTCCATATAAAGGAAGCCAGCTCCGATTGCCATTTCCTTATCATTGTCTGATTTTTTAAGATGGGCAGCGTTTGAAAGAGAAAATTTAACTTCGGAAAAATCTTCATTTTAATTCAATCCACAATTTCATAAAGAATCAGGTCCGGAGGCAGGCAAATTCCAATCACAAGTTCATGAAAATCATCCAAAGTTCATTACATAACGTGCATATTGCAAAGAAACGTAAGTTCATAGTAGAAGTCCCAAAGACATCAACAAAACGTGCATATTATGAGCGAAGTCGCATCAAGTGCAGCCAAACATAATTTCATCCAAAGCCGGGTTGACGGAAGCATAAGAATTCTTTCTCTGTTTCGCACCAATAGGTGCTTTATCAAAACCAAGATAACAATATGGCTAGCGGGGCATCCACTGATCACAATCAAGTAGATAGTGAGGCACAGGCCACTATGTGTGATAATAACAATAATATTATTTGACAATTTGCAATCTTTGTGGTTATATACTTCTTGTTTAGTTTGGGTCCTACACTTGGCTCTGTTAAGGTAATATCAGCGTCTGTTACACTAGCTCCATACCCTTGAATGATTTCCCCCATGTTAAACAAATTTAGGGAATGCATTTCAGAGTGAATGCGGATAGCTAGCAAGCTCCAAAATGAACCTGTTTGCTGTCCACAGGGGCAAGCACTTCCCAGGGGCGGTCCTACAAGATAGGCGAAGTAGGCGGCCGCCTAGGGCGCCATCTGGGAAGGGGGCGCCATCCTGGCCGCATGGGGCGCCATCCTGGCCCTGCCGATGTTCCTCAGACAGTGCTGCAGCTGCTTGCTTTTTGACCCCGGCCTTGTGCGCTCCGACGCCGCTTCTGGGCATGCGCGGAGGTTTTCACGCAGGCGCAGTTGCTCTGGAGCTGAAGTTGAGCGCAGGAGCAACTGCACTGCCGAAAACCTCCGCGCATGCCCAGTAGCTCCCTTGCGCAGAAGCCTGTAAGCAAAGCACTCCCTATCGGGCAGGCAGGGAGTGCTTCTCCTCTCCCTTTGTCTCCGCCATGAGCGCGCGTTTGCAGGGAAGGAGAAAAGAATCAGTGAAGGAAGTGTAAGTGAAGGAATGAATGAAGGGCTTTCCTCCTCCTCCTCCTCTGTGACCTCTTCTCTCCCTCCTTCCTTTCTTCGGCTCTATTTCTGCCTAGACCTGAGGGGCCTGAGGCTATGAGGAGTTGTGGGAGTTGGAGGCCAAAACACTTAGAAGGAGGGAGGGCCCAAGTTTGCCCAGGCCGCGCTGCCTGTATTCGACCTCATTTGAACATTTTGGCTGTTTTTCTATTTACATTTACATTGGGATCCTAAATTTGGACTTATGGGAGACTCCTATGAATTATGAGTCGGGTGATAGGTAATATATTCTGATTTTGATGCATTTACATTGCATTTCTTGTTGATTATTATACAGTTCTGCTTAATATTGTCATACAATATAATACAAATACAATATAACAATAGAATGATGATATATTTTATATTACATGTAATATTACAAACAATATTGCAGTATAGTGGTATTGTACAAAATAGTAATATAAATATTTTATTTTACTTTATTTTGGGTTATTTGAGTTTTATAGAGTAATGAAAATATTTAGTAGAGGATAATTTTATTTAAATAAATAATTTTATTATTTTATAATAATAATATAATAGAATGTTACATTATATTATAATGTCAATATATTATAATATAATTATATTGTAATGTAGTATAATATAATTATGATATAATATAGTATGAGTATGGTATAATATATTGTATATACATTGATACAATATAATACTACTAATGGTATTGTGATATTATAATTGTATATTTGTTTTACATGGGAGGCGGCAAAATAATGTTTTTTTGGGGGGGGGCACCAAAATAATGTTCGCCTACCATTTAAAATTACCTTAGACCGCCCCTGGCACTTCCATCCCATTTTCTCTGTTCTCAATAGCATACGGAAAAGGGGATATATCAGGACTGTGTTATTTCTATAGCCATGGCAGATAGCTTTGGAGAGCTCCTGACTGTCACTAAGGGACGGGTGCTTCCAGACAGTCCCATAATCTGCTCGAAAGAGGGTTTTAAAACTCTCTTTAGCATGGATTCCAATCCCCACTCCCCCCAAAAACATGGGCATTCCCGAGGGGTGGCTAGTGGCTACATGACATCCTGATTACAAACGGGATGGCATGCAGGCACCCCGAAGCCCCTCAAATTTACCCCTAAAAATAAAATAAAACTTACCTGGCTGCCATAACATTCCTCCTCATGTCAGGACGGCATGAGGAAATGATGCTCCAGGAGGGAGGAGGAGAAAAATCCCTTCTCCCCTCCCCCCCAGGCCCCAGGTGTATAATTTACTCATACCTGGAGGGCACAAGGAGAAACTTTATGGTGGCCACTGAATTTTATTTTATTTTTAGGGGTAAATTTGGGATTTTTTTTGGTGGGGGGAGAAGTGGGTGGCCTCTTGGTTTGGGTCCCAGAAGCTGTGTGGATTGGGCCAGGGAATCATGTGACGAGGTCCAGTCCACACAGGACCCACACCTGGTAAGACCCTGATGTTACTATAAGATCCAGATCTTAACAGGTATTAAATAAATTCGGAACAAACGAGGGAAACCCTGGTTTGTTCTGGATTAATTCAACTTTACTGGAGGTGTTTGGATGCATTTGGCAAAACTGAGAAAGGCCCCGTTTTTTGGGCCTGTCTGGATGGGCCCTAAGTGTTTTTGCTGACACAACTGGGGAGGGGGGGGGGTTTGTATGGACACGTTTGTCACAATCAGAACTCTCTGCAGGAACTTTCTGGCCAGTTGCCTTGGCAAGGTGGATGGCAGGACAGGTAAGGGTGAAAGCCCAGCAGACCTTTTTGTCCTGTCTGGGACATCCAGAATCTGCCCTCTCCACTGCCACAGGCAGAGCGTTTGTCCTCTGGATGGGCTCCAGATTTTGGTGTAGGTGTACATGAACCCTGAATTAATCCACTTTAGTGGTAGTTTTCTGACAGCAGGCTATAGATTACACAAGGCTGACATGATCATTTGTTGTTTTTTCAATAATTTACTTAGGCTATGTATTTTATTATTTCCTTTTCATGGTCACTGTGAATCGTACTTGTGGTATTAAGCGCCAGCACAAGCAATGTCGGAACTTTCTGAAATACAAATGTCAATCATTAATAAGGCCTGCCCACCTCCCCTTATAAATAGCCCGAC
>JARBWK010002604.1:0-14610 GCA_030556195.1 Anolis apletophallus
ACCTTGCTGTGTGTTTGACGCTTTAAGGTAAAGCGGAATTGATGCTTTTAGCAGAAGTACCGTCAGGAGAGAGTGATGCACAGCAAAGGCTTTAGTATAGTTAGCCTAAGAATAGCGAGGCAGCTCGCCAAAAAGCCATAACGGGGATAATCAGCTCTGATTGGCAGCAAGGCACAAGCAGTGATTTGCCAGAAGGACATCATGTGCCTTTAGATAAAAAGCGGTCTGATTGGCCCATAGTCTACCATGCTGCGTTGTTTACATTGTATCTGAATGGTTAGAAAGCGCGCATGGGCAAATGAAGCTGTCCCTGTTGGCAGGCCCAAGGGATGGCCGTAGAAATGTTGCGATTTAAGAACATCTTGCCCATATGGCCGATAACATACTGTGAGAATCAGAATTAATACCTACGCCATGCCTGTTAGCAAATGAGAGTGTAATGCTGAATAATGCTTTGTTTAATTGGGTAAAGAAATGGGTTCATGTGTGCCAGCCTATTGCAAGCTGTGAAGATAGGCGGGATCAAGGAATTGTCGCCATTGAATGTATAAAACCTGAGTGTTAGCGTTTGTGCGGGGCTCTACCATATTAGCAGCCTTTATGCTAGGCAGACTCCGTCAGCTGATATAATCAATAAACTTGGCTTCATTTGGACCAGTATCAATTGTTGCGTCCTTCGTTCCTGTGACCGCACGAAAGCCGCCGCTTGAGAGTCAGAAGGTAACTGCCTGAAGGAGTTTTGGGACTCCAGATTTCCGCTACAAAGGCTCTGTGATTGCGACACAATACGCAGATACACAGACTGGGCCACAGCAACGCGTGGCAGGGGATAGCTAGTCACTTAAAAAAAACACTGAAAAACACAACGGAAGAGACTTAAAAAGCCAAAAAATAAAAAATACATTACAACGCCTGTGCAAAACCCACACACACACACACACACACACACACACACACACATATATGGTGGATATCTCCAATTTAAATACTTTGAAACCTGTTAATATTTCGTATTTGAAATTATTTTGACCTTATATCGACCCTCGGCGTCCAACCCGGAAGTGAAGTTTCAAAACCGAACCCGGGATCTCCATTTTTTGTAAAGGTCACGTTATTCGGTCATTTTTCCCCCTCCTCAGTTCTCAACTCGCGAGAGGAGACTGGAGGGCAGCAGCACCCGCCTTTCTCCTCTCTCCAGCTGAGAGCTGAGGCGGGCGCTTTGGAAGTAGCCCGGCCGAGCTTTCCTCCGTTTCCCCAGGATCTCCCTCACAAGCGGAGAGAGAGCCTGGAGAACAGGAGGAAATTGACGCGGTTTAGTTCTTAGCAGGGAAGGAGGAGCATCCGCACCTCCTTCCCTGCTAAGTTCTAAACCGTGCCAAGTGGATGCCGCGCCAAGTGTTGCCGCGCCAAGTGGAGGCCCCCCCCCCCAAGCTCAGACGCATCACACATTATAGTTAATGTGCAATGCCTCTCAGCTGGGAGGTGCAGGGATGGAAGAAGGGAGTGCTTGCTCTCCTTCTTCCCCTTGCCCCCCCAGCTGAGAGGCATCGTGCATTAAATATAATGTGCGATGCTTCTGTGCTCGAGGGGGGGAGGAGTGGAGTGCTTGCTCTCCCTTCTTCCTCCCTGCCCTCCCCCAGCTGAGAGGCATTGCGCATTAAATATAATGTGTGATGCTTCTGAGCTAAGAGGGGGAGAGGAGAGCAGCCCTCCATTCTAGCCTCCCAGATGGTGTAATGAATAAAAACAAAAATTCGTTAGTAATTAGGTTTCAATTATGAAATTTATTTTAAAATTTTGGGAATAATTTCTATCATGACCCAGCAAGGGTAATCCCCCCCCCCCCCAAGATTAGAATCAATTTTTTTATGGATCAACCGCCCCATATATATATATACTAGCTGTACCCGGCATGCGTTGCTGTGCCCTATTTAGGAGATGCGAGAAAGTCTGAGTATGTAAGGGTTGGAATTGTTGTTAGTTATGGTGTTGTGGGGGCCATGGCTGTGTCGTTGTGGGTTGTTCTGGTGGGTGGGATGTTGAAGTCCTGGGGAGTTGTTGGTGTGTGGTGTTGCTGGCGTTCTGCAGAGCTTGTGGATATACAATGTTTTTGTCTTTCCGTCTGCTGTGTTGATGTAGAGGTTGATGCTTGTGTGGGTGGGGTACTTTGGAAGTGAGTGGAGGTACTTGAAATCCCATTATCCATGGTGTGTCCTCCTCTGAACTGCAGTCGGATGGAGTGTGGGTCATGGGGGGCATTGTGTGCCAAGTTTGGTCTTTATCGGTCTTGGTTGTGGGCCACAGTGGTCTGTGGGAAATGATGGGTTTTGAAGTACTACAAATCCCATTATCCATGGAGGTACTTCAAGTCCCATAATCCATGGTCCACCCTCCTCCAAACTGCAGTAGAATGTAGCGTGGGTCATAGGGGCTCTGTATACCAAGGTCGGTTACTGTAAATTCAGGCCATACACAATGTCCCATGAGCTGAGGCCTAGTCAGGAACAGCAAGTTAATGAAGCCTTCCTGTCAATTCAGGCCATACACAATGTCCAATGAGCTGAGGCGTAGTCGGGAGAATCAAGTTAATGAAGCCTTACTGTCAATTCAGAGCGTAAACAGCATTCCATTAAGTGAGGCCTAATCAGGGAAATTAAGTTAATGAAGCCTTACTGTCAATTTTGGGCGTGGTATGTGATTTGTAGGGGTGTAAATTTTCTGTGGGAAGTGAATTGGGTGTTTGTGTTTGTGGCTCAGCCCTTTGCCTTATCCTCCTCTGACAGTTTATTATGGGTCGGAATGTTCATGTTGGCTGGCCAGTACAGGAGTTATGCAAATCCGTCCTTATTGGCAGCCAATCATGTTGTCAGAATGTAGAGGCTGGGAGAGTCGTTGGTAGCCCCGGAGGATGCTGGGAAATGTAGGGTTTTTTACTCGTTGTTTTGGGGGCCTTTTCGGTTTTGGGGGGGAAAGTTTCTTTGCTACAAACGTACCTTGCTTGAGGCCTATTTCTGTTGGCAAGTTTGGTGTTTCTGCATTGTAAGGTTCCTCTGTTTGGGATGGTCATTCCATGACGGGAACCCCTTTATATTATATATATATATATATACTAGCTGACCTGGCCACGCTTCGCTGTGGCTTTTGTGTGTGTGGTGTGGTGCCTGCTCTGTCCTCCTCCTCCTCCGATAGGAGACCTTCGGCATAGCGGGGCCGAAAGGGAACCTTTGCCACCGGGAAGGCGGCGCCGTGGGCGCCTCCTCCGCTGCCTCCTCCACCGCCTCGCAGCTGTTTCTGGACCTGGGGCACGCGGTCTCTTTCCCTCTCTCTCTATTTCTTGATCTGCATGTGTCTGGCACTCTCGCGAAACACACACAGAAAGAGAGACCGCATGAACCCATCTGAGGCGGGAGGGATGGTGCCGTTTTCCCGGGCACCTCTCTATCCTCCTCGCCCCACCCTCCTCCTTTGAATGTAGGAAGGAGGGCCTGGGAAGGAGGAGAAAGAGGTGCCCGGAAAAGGGCAGAATCTCTTGCCTGTGCCGGGTTCGCGTGGTCTCTCTTCCTGTTTTTCTCTTGGTCTGTGTGTGTTTCAGGAGAGTGCGAGACACATGCAGATCAAGAGAGAGGGGGGGAGAGACCGCGCGGCCCGGGACAGGAAACAGCTGTGGCGGAGGCCGAGGAGGTAGCGGAGGAGGTGCCGCCGTCGAGGTGGTGAAGGTCTCCTTTGGGCCCCCTCCCGGGAGCGGCAGGAAGGTGGTGAAGTAGGTAGAGGAGGCGCCGGAAGAGGCGGGCACGGCGCCGGCGCTGCCGTAGCGATGATCCCCCGTTTGTTACCGCGGCGGCATGGAGAAGGAGGACGATGTGTTGAGCGTGGGTTGAGGGGAGGGGCTGGGTTTGGGGTGGGGGTGGGATGTGGAGTGCGCTGGCAGCATTGGAAAGCAGTGCTTTTCCCCTCCCCTCCCCGTCCCTCGCGTTGGAAGGAGACCATTGTAATTCTCCATGCGCTGCTATTTCCAATGGGCGGTTTTTGGGGGCCGTGTTTGAGGGGGTAGCGTGGTATGTAGGCCGGATTTTTGTGCCCTAGACATACCCCGTGGTATGCTTGAATGTGTTTGTGGTGTTTTGTGGTTATGGGGGTTATAGTTTTGCTGTGTATATACCGAGTTGCACGACCTTTCAATTTTTATATATATAGATACACACACACACACGCACACACACACACACAACACATATACACAGATTGGGCCACATCAACGCATGGCAGGGGACAGTTAGGAATAAATTGTAACAAGGATCGCAATGGATTGCTGTGGGCTTTGATGCCATAAGAGAACAGCCAGCAGATGTCTTGCCCATCCAGTTGCAAAGAGGTTGCTTTTCTTTTTTTTTCTTTTTTTTTATTTAAAAAAAGCATATTTTGGCATGATATCATGAAATGTTCCTGCCTCCCCCTTGCTGCCCATTCCGAGTCCACAGATGTCTGTTTCCAAAGCGGGAGGCATTCACGGCCCAGAAAATGCTGGAAACCACGTTCCTTTTGTTGAAAGATGGCACATGTGGTCTGTGTATCTCCAGACTCCGGAGTTTCCGAGCGTGACATCTTTCATCCTAATCATCACACTCACGGAGGGGAGAAACATGTGGCTTCCAGACTGCCTTTCCAGCCAAGAGCAAGCCTGCGCCTCTTAATGATCCTTTCCCAGTTCAAACCTACACCGGAGAACAACTCTGGTTTGATGTGGGCCTCCTGAGCGGCCAAAGGAATCCAAACAAACTCTCCACTCGAAAACGTGAGCCAAAATTGGTGTCTTAACACATGCTTAAGTTGCTCTATAGAAGCATTTCAGCATATTTGTTCAAGGTGGAAATGGCCTTGTTTGGTTCAAGGTTCTGGAAACAGAGTTGTGTGCACACAGGACCTCTGTGCATGGTTATGCATCATGTGTGGTTGTGAATTTTGTAGTGCCGTGCACATTGGGTTGATGTACAAATATTGATATTTGATATTCTATAATGCTGGTGCAACTCTGTGAACATAGAGCTATACGCTGTCTCCTTTTTGCAGGATCTTGGTTAATGTTCTTGGCTCTTGTGAACAAAGGTTTGGCAGGTTTTGAGGCTGAAGGAGGCACTTACTTTACTTGGGCGATCCCTTGTTGTCCAAGTAAGACTGTCATCCAAGAGCGGTGTCCTGGTGGTGGGTACGTAGGTGGCTGTGGAGCCCTATTCTTGAGCTGCATCTTCTCTCGCAGTGAGGGCATCAGTTTCCAAGTGGAAGGTGGTCCCGGTCGGGGTTGGCTCGACGCACTTCCTCTTGACACGTTTCTCCCATTCGTCCTTCATTTATTTATTTATTTATTTATTTCCACCATTTCTACCCCACTTCTTCTCAACCCCAGAGGGGGGGACTCAGAGCGCCCTTACAACGGCAACAATTCGATGCCAAAAACACAGTATGCATATAATAGAAAACCAAAAACAGTCAAAATTAAAATACATTTAAATACAGTTAGCATTAAAATATATTAAAATACAATTAGCCTTAAAATACATCATATACATTCACATAAGTTAAAAACAGTATTCCGTCCATAATAGAAGCATTGGGTCATGTCCACCAGTTTGTCATTTCAATCCAATCTAAAGTGTTGTATCGTGCTAATGTGCAAACGCCTGGTCCCGTAGCCAGGATTTCACTTTTTTCCTGAATGCCAGGAGGGATGGGGTTGATCGTATGTCACTTGGAAGTGCGTTCCACAGACGGGGAGCCACCACCGAGAAGGCCCTATCTCTCCTTCCCACCAACCACATTTGAGAAGTTGCGGGAGCGAGAGCAGGGCCTCCCCGGATGATCTTAAATTACGAGGTGGGACGTAGCGTCTGATGCGTTCGGACAAGTAAGCTGGTCCAGAACAGTATAGAGCTTTAAAGGTCAAAACCAGCACTTTGAAATGATCTCGGAATTGGACAGGCAGCCAGTGGAGCTGACACAACAGGGGGGTGGTATGCTCCCTGTATCTAGCTCCCGTTAGTAGTCTGGCTGCCGCCCGCTGGACTAATTGCAGTTTCCGAACTGTCTTCAAAGGCAGCCCCACGTAGAGTGCGTTGCAGTAATCTATTTGGGATGTGACCAGAGCGTGAACAACCGTAGCCAGATCAGACTTCCCAAGGTACGGGAAATTGCCTCTTCAATTTCTACAGCACTCCTGGTCATAGCTGACCTCCAGCTAGAGCACTCAAGGGCCAGGGCTTCCCAGTTCTCAGTGTCTATGCCACAGTTTTTAAGGTTGGCGTTGAGCAACTGCTTTGAGAGATGGTGAATGGGCATTTGGACAACGTGTCCGGTCCAGCGGAGCTGATGGCGGAGGACCATCGTTTCAGTGCTGGTGGCCTTTGCTTCTTTCAGCACACTGACGTTCATCCACCTGTCTTCCAAAGAGACTTGCAGGATTTTTTGGAGGCAACGCTGATGGAATCGTTCTAGGAGTTGCATGTGACGTCTGTAGATAGTCCACGTTTCACAGACATATAGCAGGGTTGGGACGACAATGGCTTTATAAACAAGCACCTTAGTCTCCCTACGGATGTCCTGCTCCCCAAACACTCTGTGCTTCATTCGGAAAAATGCTGCACTCGCAGAGCTCAGGTGGTATCGTCTTTCAGTGTCAACGTTGACTTTTGTGGAGAGGTGGCCTCCAAGGGAGCGGAAATGGTCAACATTTTCTAACGTTACACCATTAAGCTGTATTTCTGGCATTGCAGTTGGGTTGGCTGGTGCCTGCTGGAAGAGCACTGGTTTTCTTAATGTTCAATGAGAGGCTGAGCTTCTTGTATGCTTCTGCAAAGGTGTTTACAGTGGCTTGTAGGTCTTCTTCTGAATGAGCACAGAGGACGACATTGTCATCAGCATATTGGAGTTCTATAAAAGATGTTGTTGTAACCTTGGTTTTGGCTTTCAGTCTGCTGAGGTTAAATAGCTTGCCATCTGTCCGATAGATCAGGCCTGTCCAACAGATGGCCCAGGGGCCATACACGGCCCCCTAGCCCCTTGGCTATGGCCCCTTACCCTCCTGCAATAAATAATATATTTAAAAAAATATTTAAAAAATATTTTTTTCAATTATAAAAATATTATTTTGTATTATTATTTTTGGTCCCGCCCCATGGCTTTCTATTGGCCCCTCCTCTTCTCCTGAGGGAGGGGGCCAATGGGAGGGAGTGATGTCTCTCGGGCCCCGCCCCCTTGGCAGCAAACAGGGAAAGCGACCCGGCCGCATGGCTTTCCCCTGCGGCAGAGCTCCTTCCTCCTTCTTATCCTCCCTCCCTTCCCAGGGAGGGGCGTTATTGCAAGGAAGCATTCAGCGTTAAGGTGAGCCACATTTCTTCTCCCTCCCTCCTTCCATTCCACCCTTTCATCCTTCTTTCTTCCCTGCCCCTTCCCTCTCTATCTTTCTCCTCTCGCTCGCTTCCTCCTCCTCAGGATTGCTGCTGCTCCGTCTCGGAGGCGCTCAGGCCCTCAGCGCCAGGGAAGCAAAAGGGGTTTGGGAGGGAGGGAGTGTGTCTGAGAGCGTGAGTGAGTGAGTGAGTGAGTGAGTGACAGAGAGAGAGAGAGAGAGAGAGAGAGAGAGAGAGAGGAGGGGGACCTGCCCTGGGCACACCTCTCCCCAGCGCAAAGGGAAGATCTCTCTGGCTCTCTCAGATACACACACACGCCCCTTCCTTTCTGACCCCTTCATTTGCGTTTCATGAACTGTCTCTTTAATGAGAAGGAGAGAACCGGCCAGCCATAGGAGAGGGGAGGAGGAGAAAAGGAGGGAGGGGGGAATTGAATGAGAGGGAGATCAAGGAAAGGCCTCCCACCCTCTTTCCCCCTCCTTTTCCTCCCCCCAGAATTATTTACATTCTTTGCAATTACCTAAGTTTACTTTGATGACTTGCACTGAATGGAATCAGCCAGGGGTAAACTGGCAGAATGAAAGCACACAGACCAGGGGTGCTCACACTTTTTCAGCATGGGAGCTACTGATTAAAAAACCAAGTCCCAAAGATCACCGACCCAGAAATGTAAAATGTATAACTATTTTCTTATTTATTTATTTATTTATATTTATTATTCATTTTTATGTACCGCTCCTTCCAGCAGGCTCAGGGCAGTTTACATAAAATGAAGTTATAAAACATCAACATTTCAATTTAATAACAGCAATATAAAACAGAGCATAAAAAAACATCCAACCACCCCATTTCTCCCACACTGCCATATTACCACACATATTATCAGCCAGGAAGTAAGAAGAGAGGCTTTTGAACTGCAAGGCCATTTAATACTCAGCAAGGTAAACAAAGGGGCATGCAAAAATACATGCAACCACCCCATTTCTCCCACATTTCCATATTCCCCAACATATATTTTTCAAGGAACAAAGCAAGCAGAGAGGCTTTGGAGATAAAAGGCCATTTTAAACATTAAAAATAAACAAAGAGACATGCCACAGAACAATCAAGCACCCACCCCAAAATAAAAAGACCGACCTTTGAGATGCGGTAAGGAAATGACCCCAAAGCGTCCTTCTCCTCCTCCATCATTGCTCCTATTTCCACGCCACCAGCATGCATGCTGCCTCCAAGAGCTCACGAGAAGTCCGAGAGGCAGAATGGGCGCTTCTGCGCATCTTGTATGAGGCCAGCCATGCATTGCATCATCCAGGCCCGCCCCCTTTGGTCTCTTACGACTCTGAGTGGCTGGAGAAGGATGGAGGGAGGAGGAGGAATCCAAAAGAGGGGGCCCATTCTGCCTCTTGGACTCTGCAGCTTTTGGAGGCAGCGCGCGAGCAGGGAGCGGGGAGGAGCAACGACAGAGGACTTCTTTGCAGCGTGCAGGGGCGCGTGAAGAGGACAAACTGCAAAAAACCTGGTCAGAGGCCTGAAGATCACCAGGATGAGGCCCACAGATCACCCTGGTGATCCCGATCACCATTCTGAGCACCCCTGACACAGACCTTTGAACTGCAAGGCCATTCAAAGCTGATCAATGTGGCCAGTCATATATTCCAGTTCAAAGCAGAGATTGTGGGATTTTCTGCCTTGATATTCTGTATATTAATGCCCCTCATGTGTTCCATCCATCCCTCCCTCTCCCCTTATTTAAATAATATAATATTTAATTGTATATTTATGCAATGTCGGGGGCGGGGGGGCGGAGCTGGGGGAGGGGAGGGGCGGAGCCAAGGCTTGGCCCCCCAGGTGATCAGTGACCGGAATTCCGGCCCAAGGTCCGGTAGAAGCTGGAAAGCCCTGCGACGGATAGATGATTCCCACTCTGGTGGAAAGCACATGGGGGTACATGGACCATTGAGTCGAACTCTCTGCTCAGTACAAGATTTCCAGCTATAACATGTAGGAATGTTTGGTATTTATTCAGATCTCCAAGATGCAGTTATCATCACCCTGTATAAGAAAAAAAAGGAACAAAATCCGATTGCTCAAACTATCGAGGTATAGCACTGCTCTCCATTGCTGGAAAAATCCTTGCAAGGATACTCCTGAACAGATTAGTTCCTGCTACTGCAGAAGAACTTTGTTGACCTCTGTGAGCAGAAAAGGTCTGTGGCAGATCATGGAACGTCTAGGATGTCCCCCTAAATTCTGTTACATGAGGGCCAAGCGCGGTCAAGTCAGATACGGCGATGCTCTCTCGGAGCCCTTTCTCATAACTAATGGAGTGAAACAAGGTTGTGTTCTTGCACCAACCCTATTTACAATCTTCTTCAGCATGACGCTCCAAAGGGCTACGGCAGACCTACAAGAAGAAGACGGCATATATATACGCTATCGTACTGATGGTAGCTTGTTCAACTTAAGCCGTCTGAGGACTCGCACTAAGACTCTAAACTATCTAGTCCGTGAGCTGCTTTTTGCTGCTACTGCTGCCCTTGTCGCCCATTCAGAAGCAGCCCTGCAGCGCCTATCATCCTGCTTTGCAACAGCTGCAGAACTGTGTGGGCTGGAAGTCAGCCTGAAGAAAACGGAAGTCCTCTACCAGCTCGCACCGCAGGAAGAACACCATCATTCCCACATCAGCATAGGCAAATCTGTGTGTAAGTCCGTTCAGCAGTTCACCAAACTGGGAAGCATCATCTCTTCAGACGCCAAGATTGATAAAGAGATAGATCACAGATTAGCAAAGGCATAGAGTGCATTCGGAAGGCTTCACAAAAGAGTCTGGAGCAACAAGCACCTGAGGCAAAGCACAGAAATCAGTGTGTACAGAGCTATCATACTGTCTATTCTCCTCTATGGGTCTGAAACATGGGTCACCTATCACCAACACCTACAACTCCTCTAACGCTTTCATCAGCGCTGTCTTCGCACAATCCTAAATGTACACTGGACCGACTATGTGACTAAAGTTGCTGTCCTTGAGCAAGCAGGGATCACCAGCATTGAGGCCATGCTATTGAGAACACAGCTGCGCTGGGCAGGGCACGTCTCTAGGATGGAGGACCACCGCCTCCCAAAGATACTACTCTATGGTGAACTCGCCATGGGTCAGCGCAAGAGAGGCACCCCAACAAAGAGATGTAAGGACTCCCTGAAACAACATCTCAGGCTTGGCCAGATTGATCACCAACAATGGTCCACTCTGGCCTCACATCGGGAGGCATGGAGACGCACTATACACATCCCTGCACAATTTACAGGGATGATAGACTAAGGTTAATATCCCCTCTACTCACCAAATGGCCAGGAAGAACCCTAAATTGGTACTGTACTTATTTACTGTCTGATCTTGACAAAAGGGTAACGGAACAGGTGGCCAAATTTCTCTCTGCAGCGGCAAAAAGCCGCAAGTGCTTCATTAATAACCTGTAAACACTAAGAGTGTAACAAAGAGTACTCAGAACACTTATTATTAATTGGCAATCAGTTCCTGCTTTAAATGATAAAGACAGTCATTCAACCGATAGCGAACTGTGACACTTGTTTTTATTAATCATAACCCAAATGTGATGTTATTAATTTCTTAAATGTTGTATTCTATTGTTCTACTTTCACCTGACTTAGCCGATGGTTTGTTGACCGAAATAAAGGCTACTGACTGACTGACTATCCACAATGCTGCAGCCTCTTTTGAGAAGAGACGGCAAACGGGTCTCGAAGAGAAACGGCAACGCAGAAAGAACCGCAACTTGGAAACCAGATCACCCAAGGAGACTTTCTGCTGTGCTTTCTGCAACTGGACTTGCCTATCTCAGATTGGCCTTTTTAGTCATCAACGCGCTTGTAAAAAGCGTGGGATGAGTCCTTCTTAAGAATCTTCGTTCGCGAAGTAATGCCGAGAGATAACAGAGCGTAGCGTAACCAGTGCTGTACATATATTATGGTAAGAAATACTCAATATCTTCTGGTAAGGTTTTAAAAGGACAAATTTTTAGTTTTATTGTTGTAGGTAACCCCAAGATGTCACTCCCAGTGTCCAATCAAAATCTACTCCTCAAATGTCAATGTGGCAGATCCTAGAGCAGGGGTGCTCAGAATGGTGATCGGGATCACCAGGGTGATCTTCGGGCCTCATCCTGGTGATCTTCAGGCCCCTGACCAGGTTTTTTGCTGTTGGTCCTCTTCACGCGCCCCTGCACGCTGCAAAGAAGTCCTCCGTCGTGGCTCCTCCCCGCTCCTGCTCGCGCCTCCAAAAGCTCCAGAGTCCAAGAGGCAGAATGGGCCCCCTCTTTTGGATTCCTCCTCCTCCCCTCCGTCCTTCTCCAGCCACTCAGAGTCGTAGGAGACCAAAGGGGGCGGGCCTGGATGACGCGATGCATGGCTTGCACCGCGCGCATGCGCAGAAGTGCCCATTCTGCCCCTCTGACTTCTTGTGAGCTATTGGAGGCAGCACGCATGCTGGCGGTGTGGAAATAGGAGCAACGTCGGAGGAGAAGAAGAAGGACGCTTTGGGGTCATTTCCTTACCGCATCTCAAAGGTCGGTCTTTTTACTTTGGGGCGGGTGCTTGATTGTACTGTGGCATGTCTCTTTGTTTCCTTTTTATTTTTAAAAATGGCCTTTTAGGTCCAAAGCCTCTTTGCTTGCTTTGTTCCTTGAGAAATATATGTTGGGGAATATGGAAATGTGGGAGAAATGGGGTGGTTGGATGTATTTTTGCATGCCCCTTTGTTTACCTTGCTGAGTATTAAATGGCCTTGCAGTTCAAAAGCCTCTCTTCTTACTTTCTGGCTGATAATATGTGTGGTAATATGGCAGTGTGGGAGAAATGGGGTGGTTGGATGTATTTTTGCATGCCCCTTTGTTTACCTTGCTGAGTATTAAATGGCCTTGCAGTTCAAAAGCCTCTCTTCTTACTTTCTGGCTGATAATATGTGTGGTAATATGGCAGTGTGGGAGAAATGGGGTGGTTGGATGTATTTTTATGCTCTGTTTTATATTGTTGTTATTAAATTGAAATGTTGATGTTTTATAACTTCATTTTATGTAAACTGCCCCGAGCCTGCTGGAAGGAGCGGTACATAAAAATGAATAATAAATAAAAATAAATAAATAAATAAGAAAATAGTTATACATTTTACATTTCTGGGTAGGTGATCTTTGGGACTTGGTTTTTTAATCAGTAGCTCCCATGCTGAAAAAGTGTGAGCACCCCTGTCCTAGAGTATTAAAAGATTGCAATCATGTCACCACTCCAGAAGTCTTCTCTTCTGCCAGCTGTACATGCCTGCTCAGTTACAGTTGAAATGGAGAGCTTGGAGAAGAGGACATGAATGTTCACTCATCCATGGAAACCCATTGCGTGATCTTGGACAAGCCACTCTTTTTCAGAGAAGGGCAAAGGCAAACCCCATCTGAATGAAACTTGCCAAGAAAACTCTGCATGAGAATTGCCATAAGTCAGAAAAAAGTTGAAGGTGCGCAACAACCCTAGTTAAAGGAACTTAGCAATATTACACTTAGGGCGGTCCCAGGCAGGCCTTTATCCCAGAACCATTTGCATTTTTAAAATGCAGATGTTTCTGGAGGGCTGTTTACACACACCACAGAAAGTGCGCATTTTCTGGGGTGGGTGTCCAGATGCTCCCATGGGACTGGCCTGTGAGAACATCTGGAAGCCCTACCTCCCTTTGAAAACTTACCCAGCCTCCAGAATACTCTTGCAACGGCTCTCCCGGCATGTAGAAATGCTGAACTTTGAAGACAGTTCGGAAGCTACAACTAGTCCAACGGGCGACAGCCAGATTACTAACCGGAGCTACATACAAGGAGCATACCACCCCCCTGTTGTGTCAGCTCCATTGGCTGCCTGTCCAATTCCGAGCTCACTCCATATTGCCCGTCGAGATCACTACGGTCTGAGGATGCCAACCTTTTGGAAATACCATCAATAAAGTCGGCGTACCTGACATCTACCCGCGGAGGCGTTCTCTGTTATAGCCCCCACGCTATGGAACGCCTCCCGGCCCGATACCAGGCCCTGAGGGACCTACTCCCATTTAGACGGGCCTGCAAGACCTACTTGTTTAGGCAGGCCTTCGGTGAGTAGGCCCGTGCGTTTTTCTGTATCATGCTGCTGCATCTGCTGCTATCGTTGTCTTAATGCTGTTATTTTAATGCTATTGCTGCTGTTTTAATCTGTTTATGTTTTAACCCTTTGTTGTGTGCATTGGCTCTTGTGAGCCGCCGCGAGCCCCCGGGAGTCGGCGGCATAAAAGCCTCAATAATAAATAAATAAATAAATAAATAAATTCAAAGTGCTGGTTTTGACCTTTAAAGCTCTATACGGTTCTGGCCCTGCTTATTTGTCCGAACGCATCGGCCTCTATGTCCCACCTCGTAATTTAAGATCATCGGGGGGGGGGGGCTGCTCACGCTCCCGCCAACTTCTCAAATCCGGTTGGCGGGGACGAGAGGAGGGCCCTCGGTGGTGGCCCCGTCTGTGGAACACACTCCCTATTGATATTCAATCAGCTTCATCCCTCCTAACATTCAGAAAAAGAGTGAAATCCTGGCTTTGGCAACAAGCATTTGCACTTTAGCACGCTAGGGCACCTGAGATTGGTTGGATGGCAAATTGGTGGTTAAGATCTAAGACTTTGGATGGAACATTGTTTTAATGGTGATGAATGTACATGATGTTTTAATATTAACTGTATTTTAATGTATTTAATTCTAGTGTATTTTAATGTATTTTAATTTTAACTGTTGTTTACTATGTATTGTGTGGCATCGAATTGTTAGGCCGCACTGAGTCCCCCCTCGGGGGTTGAGAAGTAGCGGGGTATAAACACTGGAAATAATAATAATAAATAATAATAATGTGCCAGGAGAGCGAGGGGAGGGGGTTCCTGGCGCATCATTTCTACATTTCGAAGAGTGTACTGGAGGTCGGGTAAGTTTTCTTTACTTTACAAAACGGTTTGGGGGGCTTTGGGTGATGGGGTGGGCATTCCCACGGTTTTCCGGACTCATTTAGTCTGGAAAACTGTGGAAATGGTGCCTGGACAAGAAGGCGTGGAATAAATTCACTATCTCATTCAGGGTTTCCCAACCGCTGTGATGCAGCACACTAGTGTGCCGTGACAGATCTCCTGCTGTGCCACGAG
>JARBWK010002605.1:0-14609 GCA_030556195.1 Anolis apletophallus
TTTTGGTTGGTGGTGTGCAGTGCCGGCCTTTGGCATTCCGCCATGCAAGCGGCCGCAGAGGGCGACGGTCCTGGGATGGGCGTCGCCGAGGGCGGCGCCACACGCTGGCCGCCCCTCCGCCACGCTCCTGCCGGGAGCCAGTGCTCCCGCCTACGGCGGCGCAGGCCGTGATGCAGCCGCGGCGCAGGGCGGTGATGCAGCGCGCCGGATCACTGCGCATGCGCAGGCGTGCGTGGCGACTCGCGCAGCTGCGCGTGACGCCACCACGCGATGCACAGGTGTGCGTGGCGTCGCCACGCAGCTGCGTGTGATGCCACCGTGCAGCGCAGCCGCAAGGCCATGCATGCCTGCGCATGCGCGGTGACGTCACCGCGCGGGCTGCCGCGTCCAGCAGCCATGGGGGGGGCAGAAATAAGGCGCGCCTACCCCCTCAGGAGAGGTGAGACCGCCCCTGGTGGTGTGCCCCAGGATTTTGGAAATGTAAAAGGTGTGCCACGGCTCAAAAAAGGTTGGGAAACACTGCTCTAGGTTCAGGGAGGTCCTGTCTGATCCTTGAATACATTTCTTGGTAATTAGTATATATATACCACATTTCAACCAGACGTTCTTAAAATAGTTAATTTCCAAATCAATAAAAACAGATTGACGATAACTCTTGGGGTGAATGGGATTACAATTAATAATCCCCTTAAATCCATGTCCATTAAACTAATCCCTTCTCCCTCGTTCCAACTGTCAACTGACATAATTCCAGCCGTCAATCCCTAGTTGTCGCTCCATGCTCTGTCCATTTCCTCCAACATACACGCTCCATAGTCATTACTTCCAAGCTGCCTTCAAGCTATTTTCCTGCCAGGCTTCTACACCCACATCCAGGGCCGTAGCCAGGATTGTGATTCGGGGGGGTGGGGTGAGTTTGGGTAGGGGGGGGGCTGAGACTGGGTGGAAGAGGGTCTACCCTAGCAAACCTTTTGTATTGTTATCCCAATAACCTCATTAATGTGGGATATAATGAGCATGGTGATCAGATCATGATATGAATAAACATAACAGTTTAAATAAGTAAGGCCTTTCGCAGACCACCCTGAGAATTTCGGGGGGTTAAGCCTCTTGCCCCTCTGGCTACATGCCTGCCCACATTTACTATTTGAGAAAAAACCTTAAATTGAAAGCCTACCCAAGTTATGGCTGTTTTGACCTTGGGAATAAGGGCCGAAAAACCCCTCCCTGGAAGAACACCCTTCCTCAAAAACCCAAAATCCAGCAGAAAAACAGATCTCTCTTGGTCAGAGCTCCTTCTGTTCACCAGGCAGCTCTTCCCACACACCGCTGTCTTTGCATAATCCTGAAATGAAAATTATCCTGAGCTAGAACTGCTTCAGTTTGCAAGCCACTCAATGCTAATAAAGGTGGCCAATTGCAATAGTAACACTTGCCCCAAACAGAATAATCTTATCTATCTATCTATCTATCTATCCATCCACATAATAAAAGTGAAAAATGTGTATGTATGTATGTGGCAGAGTTGTCCACTTACACAAACAGCCTCTGACCTCCACAAACAGGCTATAGTTCCAAGTGCTGAGAAGCCTCCAAGGCACTCCCTTCATGGACAGTGCAGGTTAGAGTGAGTGCCATGAAGATGTGGCCCAAACCCGTCCAATGTCCTCCACACACACTACGACCCACCATCCAAGAAATGCTTTCATTCAGGGACAATTTTATCCTAGATTTTAGGTGTTTCCTCCACCACAGGCAGGCATCCCAGGATTCCTTTCTCTTTCCATTTGCATCACCCCACCCACTGCCTCTCCCTTAACCCTTTCCTACCCTTTCCAGTGGCACACAGCACAGAGGAATTTATTTAATTATTTACTAGCTGTACCCGGCACGCGTTGCTGTGCCCTATTTAGGAGATGCGAGAAAGTCTGAGTATGTAAGGGTTGGAATTGTTGTTAGTTATGGTGTTGTTGGGGCCATGGCTGTGTCGTGGTGGGTTGTTCTGGTGGGTGGGATGTTGACGTCGTGGGAGTTGTTGGTGTGGTGGTGCTTGCATTCTGCATAGCTTTGTGGATATACAATGTTTTTGTCTTTCCGTCTGCTGTGTTGATGTAGAGGTTGATGCTTGTGTGGGTGGGGTACTATGGAAGTGAGTGGAGGTACTTGAAATCCCATTATCCATGGTGTGTCCTCCTCTGAACAGCAGTCGGATGGAGAGTGGGTCATGGGGGCACGTGTGCCAAGTTTGGTCTTTATTGGTCTTGGTTCTGGGCCACTGTGGTCTGTGGGGAATGATGGATTTTGAAGTAGTACAAAGCCCATTATCCATGGAGGCACTTCAAGTCCCATAATCCATGGTCACCCCTCCTCCAAATGTAGTAGAATGTAGCGTAATCAGGTGCCTGTGTGCCAAGGTAGTTAAGGTTACTGTAAATTCAGGCCATACACAATGTCCAATGAGCTGAGGCCTAGTCAGGAACAGCAAGTTAATGAAGCCTTACTGTCAATTCTGAGCGTAAACAGCATTCCATTAAGTGAGGCCTAGTCAGGGAAATTAAGTTAATGAAGCCTTACTGTCAATTTTGGGCGTGGTCTGTGATTTTAGAAGTGTAAATTTTCTAGGGAAGTGAATTGGGTGTTTGTGTTTGTGCCTCAGCCTTTGCCTTATCCTCCTCCTCTGACAGTTTATTATGGGTTGGAATGTTCATGTTGGCTGGCCAGTACAGGAGTTATGCAACCGCCCCTTATTGGCAGCCAATCATGTTGTCAGAATGTAGAGGCTGGGAGAGTCGTTGGCCGCCCCGGCGGATGCTGGGAAATGTATTTTGTTCACTCGTTGTTTTGGGGGCCGACTCGGTTTGGGGGGGGGGAAGTTTCTTTGCTACAAACGTACCTTGCTTGAGGCCTATTTCTGTTGGCAAGTTTGGTGTTTCTGTGTTGTAAGGTTTCTCTGTTTGGGACGGTCGTTCCATGACGGGAACCCCTTTATATAATAGATTAGTCGGACTTCTAGGCCGCCACTCCCGGGTGGCTCGGGGCAGCTCACAACAAGTCGGATACAAACGTATTTAAAAGCACATTATAGACTCTAAAACATCCTAAAAACATCCTAAAAACATAGATTAAAACTCTGCATGATGTGTGGGGAACAAACGCACCGGATAATACAGTGTACACAATGATCGAATCAGTGGACAGGCTGACACACTAAAGCGTCTTATGGGCCGAAAGCTTACAGAAAAAGAAATGTCTTACATGCTCGCCTGAAAGGCAGGAGGTCTTGAAGGGCCCGTGTCTCGGTTGGGAGAGCGTTCCACCATGTTGGAGCAATTACCGAGAACGCTCTCCTGCGAGCAGCCGTCAACCTGAATGTCTTAGCAGAGGGAATTGTCAGTAAGTTGGTATTTTCTGACCGCAGTGATCTCGTAGGGCAATATGGGGTAAGACGGTCCCTCAGGTACATTGGCCCCAGGCCGTGTAAGGCCTTAAAGGTGAGTACCAACACTTTGAAGGTGATCCGGTGCTCAATTGGAAGCCAGTGCAGATCCTGCAAAACAGGTGTGATGTGACAACCTGCTGGAGAACCAGACAGGAGTCGGGCGGCAGTGTTCTGCACCAGCTTGAGCTTCCGGGTTGCCGACAGAGGAAGGCCAACGTAGAGGGCGTTACAGTAATCCAGTCTCGAGATGACCGTGGCTTGGATCACCGTGGCCAGGTCATTCCGGGATAGATAGGGGGCCAGCCGCCTCGCTTGTCTCAGATGGAAAAAAGCTATTTTACTGACCATGGAGATTTGGGTCTCCATGGTCAGTTGGGAGTCCAAATGAACTCCCAGGCTCTTTACAGAAGGCGATGGGCATAACGCCACACCATCCAGGGTCGGAAGCTGGACCTCCCCATCACCCGGGCGACCCAGCCACAAGATCTCCGTCTTCGCTGGATTCACCTTCAACCTTCTGGCTCACAGCCATCCAGTAACGGCCTCAAGGCAATGTTGGAAATTATCGGGAACGGAGCCAGGCCTGCCCTCCATCCTCAGAATGAGCTGAATGTCATCAGCAACTGATCAGCAACTGAACAGACTGGATGGGTTTGGGGGACTGATTCAACACGGTGGGGTTGTAGTTCACCTTGCATCAAGGCAGACCCCCTTCAATAATACATTTGGATCACATTTGTCATGTAGAGCCCCAATGACCAGGTTTTGGGGGAATTGACATTGATTTATAGGAGTTGTAATTTACCTGCATCCAAGGAGCACTGAACCCAGCCAACGTTGGATCTCCACCAAACTTGGCACACAGACTCAACATGACCAACTAGAGGGTTCGGGGGTGACTGCCCTTGGCATATGGGAGTTGTAGTTCACTCTTATACAGAGAGTACTAACCCCAGCCGACATCAGATCTGGACCAAACTTGGCACACAGGCTCAACATGGCACACAGACTCAACGTGTATACAGGCCTGGTCTAGGGAGGATTGACCCACGGTTCTGGGAATTGAGGTTCATCCACATTGTTATGTGTTTTCTAACGGGAGCACTAATACCAACTGAATCAAAGACTGGCTTTTTTCTAATACATAATGTTACTAATTAACTACATAATATTATCTAACACCCCAAAACAAACAATGCCTTTTTTCAAATATCCCAGGCACTGCCAGGTACCCTAATCTATTATATAAATGGGTTCACGTCATGTGATGTATACCTCAAACAAAGAAACCATACAACGCAGAAACACAATACTTGCCAACAGAAATAGGCCTCAAGCAAGGTACGTTTGTAGCAAAGAAACTCCCCCCCAAAACCTAAACGGCCCCCCAAAACAACGAATAAAAATAAAACTACATTTACCAGCATCCTCCGGGGCAGCCAACGACTCACCCAGCCTCTACATTCTGAACAACATGATTGGCTGCCAATAAGGGCGGATTTGCATAACTGCTGTAACCATAGCAACGCTGGCAAGAGCCATCCAAGGCTAGGATAGAATGCTGAGAGATTTCAGTTGGTGTTTGAGGGTTAATCTGCCAAAACCAAACTCTGAGGGAGCAATTCTCCAGCAAATTCCTACCCACACAACACAACACAACTTCCAATCACAACCCATCCCACCAACCTTACGGGACCCCGTACACACAACACCTACAAACACCACAAAATAAAACCATTCCTTCCTTCCACACAGACATAAAACTGACCCAAAAGACAAGCCATGCCTTATAAAAATAACAGCATTGGACGACACACTCACAACGCTACATACATCAAACAAAAAAGGGCAGAACAAATGCCAGAACAGAAACACACTGCGCAGCAGAGACACAGACAACAGGTCACTGCACGACGCACAGCTGAGAACCAAATGCAAATAACTGCACGACAAGAAGAAGCGCGCAGCCAGGAACAACAAAGACGCAGAAATGCAACACAACAGCAGCGCAAGGAGCACAGAAACACGACGCCGCAACACAGAAAAACAAACTTCAAAAACACCACAACCATTCCACCGCCTAGCCTTCAGATACAACGCTGCAGAAGACTACAGCATGGTGCCAGAGGCCGACATTGGCACCCTAACGCACATCTGTACACACTGCAAAGCCCTGAAATACCCAGCAGAAACAACAGGAATGTGCTGCCTAGCCGGTAAAGTCTCTCTACCGCCACTTGCCACTTCCTCCACAACCCCTACAGACTTTGCTGAGTGGACACACTCCAGAATCAAAACACTTCCTCCGCTATATAAGACAATACAACTCATGCTTCCAGATGACATCATTTGGAGCACACATAGAAAGTGCGCAATTCATGCCTACATGACCCCACCAAGACCGTAAGTAACATCATTTCCAACCCTTACATCTCGCATCTCCTAAATAGGGCACAGCAACGCGTGCCGGGTACAGCTAGTTAGTACATATAATAACAGTGTATGTGGATATGAACCTGTGTATGTGTCAGCTTTCTGATTGGCTCCCACTTCCACAGGCCACTGTGACCGCACGAATAACAGACCTGGACCAAACTTGGCACACATAACCCCCATGACCCACTTTATGTCCTGGTGCCATTTAGGGGAGGATGGACCACAAATGATGGGATTTCCAGTACTTTAATTTCCTTCGGCTCCCATAGACCACTGTGAAGCCCACCAATGACAGATCTGGCCCAAAGTTGGCACACAGAGCCCCCATGCTCCACTCTACATCCTGGTGCGGATTTGGGGATAACGGGCAATGGATGATGGGATCTCCAGTACCTTCACTCACTTCCAGAGACAACTATGAACCACACCAATGACTGATCAAGTCCACACTTGGCACACAGAATTCCCATGACCCACTCTACATTCTGGTGTGGTTTGGGGAAAGATAGAATATGGGAGTAGTAGTTCACCGGTATCCACTGAACCCTGCTGACATTGAATCTAGACTCAATTTGGATCACAGGCAACCAATGCCTTTCTCAAATAACCCGGGCACCGCCGGGTCCCCAAGCTAGTAAGCAATAAAACACAAAGTTTAAAACCATAATGGCCGGGCCAGATGTAATATATTAAAATTTAAAATAAATAAACACTTGACGTGAACAGAGGTTGGGTGTATCTAGCAGGAGGGTTTTACAGATTAATGTGGGAAGAGTTCTTTTTTCTTTACCCGAGGCAAGGGAGTACTCCATGAACATTATGATTGGGTTTATTATTTTTGTTTCATATACAGAAATATCACAGAGCAGTGTGTAGAAGTCTCAATGTTCTCTCTCTCTCTCTCTCTCTCTCTCTCTCTCTCTCTCTCCCCTCTGTATCTCTTTTAGTTCCTCCAATGTAAAGAGATGGGAAATAGAACTGCAGTCTCTTCGGGAGAGCAATGCCAGGCTGACTTGTGCGCTCCAGGAATCTGCAGCCAGCATTGAGCACTGGAAAAAACAGTTCTCCGTTTGCAAAGAAGAGAATGATCAACTTAGGAGCAAGGTAAAGGGGGCAACGGGATTTTTTTCTGCTATGGTAATAGAAAGAAAGCTTACTGGTTGTAAATCCTTAGGAGTGGATATATCAGCTCCCGGTGAGAATGTTATTGGGAAGGGTTATTTATTTATTATTTATTTACTTCATTTATATTCCGCCCTTCTCACCCCGCAGGGGACTCAGGACGGATTACAATGTACACATTACATTTAGGCACACAAACACACAAGACAGACAGAGGCAATTTAACATTAGGCCACCAGGGGGAGCTGTCGCACTCCTTCATTCCTGAGCGTGTTTTCTGGAGGTCTTTCTTTTAATGGCCTCGTAAATCAGTTAAATTTAGCCTCCCCACTAAGTGGTACCTGTCAGATTCTTGCATTTGAAAAGTAATTCATGAGTCAACACAAGATGTATTATTGCAGTTTGAGATGACCTGCGGTGTGGCGTGCTTGACACCAGATGACGCTGTTTCAAGACTGCTGAATGGAACTTTGAGGATTTGTCAGTTGAAAGTGACAGTTGGGATCTGACAGTTGGTTTGGAATATCTGTGAGGAAAGGATGTTTAGATAGGTAGCTGTGATGGCTGTTGTTTTTCGATGTTTTGCCAGTTATTGTTAAATACAATTCAATACAAAGTTATATATTTACCTTGTGAATTGTATGAGAGTTTCATTATTCACACGAACAGAGACTGGAGGTTTTTTGGGCCGATGAGGAATTAAACTTCTATATTTCTGTTGCCTATCCGCTGTGATATAAATACTCGTCGCCGAAGAGTACCTTCATTTCCTACTTGACAGATGCAACTGTCTTTCGGGTTGCAAAGGTTGACAACAAGCTACACAATAGGTCGAGAGCCCACCTCGACCCGGGCAGGCCTCGAACTCATGACCTTCTGGTCAGTAGAGATCTTATGCAGCTGACTCCCAGCCAGCTGCGCCACATTCCCGGTGACAAACCTACATGGAGATGTTGAACCAGGGAAGTAGCAGGGTTGACACCAAGGGTGACATGCAATTGTGCAACATCACGGACATGATGATAAATTACCACTATCCCATGTTGTTGGAGTGGCATGGAATAGTGGCAGGCATGCTGTAGAGGCCCCAATCCTAAAAGGTAAAAGTACGTTGCACATACTTGACCTGTTTGCCTTTTGAAGGTCCTTTTTCTTCAATGGCCCCCCTGGTGGTGCAACAGGTTAGACTGCTGAGCTGCTGAACTTGCTGACTAAAAGATTAGCAGTTCGAATCTGGGGAGCATGGGGAGCTCCCGCTGTTAGCCCCAGCTTCTGCCAAGCTAGCAGTTCAAAAACATGCAAATGTGAGTATATCAATAGGTGCTACTTCGTTGGGAAGGTAACGGCGCTCCATGCAGTCATGCTGGCCACATGACCTAGGAGGTGTCTATGGACAACGCCGGCTCTTCGGCTTAGATATGAAGATGAGCACCACCTCCCAAAATCGAACATGACTGGAATTAATGTCAGGGGAAACCTTTACTATTCTCTTCAAGGGCAGAGGGAGGAGAGGGATATGTGTGGAATGGAGCAGTTGCTGAAAGTTCATTTACATAATTCTCTATCTCCTTGGAGGAGACTGTGGCCCCTTCTACACTGCCATGTAATTCATCTTATCAAAGCAGATTATACACATTATCTGCTTTGAACTGGATTATCTGAGTCTAGACTGCCATATAATCCACTTCAAAGCAGATTATCTGATTTACAAATGACTCATAGTTAAGAACAGGGGTGAAACAACAGGAAGTGAGAGAAATCTAACCTTCGGAAAGGAAATTCACTCCTGAAAATTATCATGGGGAAAAGGGTCTGCACTGAAGCTTTATCACCAATCCTTGTTTCCACAGCAAGCCAATTTTTTCTCAATATCCAATTATCACAGAAAGTGAGGGTAACCCCCACCCCACCCCACCCCCACCCCCCCAAGCTTGCTTCTGGACACATTCCAGCTTGTCAGCATCTCCCTTCAGTTGTGATGCCCAGAACCAGACATAGTGTGATTCCAGGTGTGATCTGACCAAGGCAGAATAGAGGAGTAGCACAACTTATTTATTTATTTTATTTACTCTACTTCTATACCGCCCCGCTCAGCCCAAAGGCGACTCGAAGTGGTGTACAAATGGCAAGGACTGCCCAAGATAAATACATCAACAGTTACTAACACAAACATATCATATACAAATTAGCAATTAAAGTTAAAACACAATATCAGCGTCTCATTATTAAGTCGATTTCCAATTGTGGCGGCGTTGGCGTTCTAGGGGTCGCAATTTAATAATCATACTACATCTGCAAATGCCCGGTCAAACAGCCAGGTCTTGACCTTCTTGCGAAATGTCAGGAGGGAGGGGGCTGATCTGATGTCACTAGGAAGGGTGTTCCAAAGCCGAGGAGCCACCACTGAAAAGGCCCTGTCTCTCGTCCCTACCAATCGCGCTTGCGAAGCAGGCGGGACCGAGAGCAGGGCCTCTCTGGATGATCTTAAACATCTTCAAGGTTTATAGGGAGAGATGCATTCGGACATGTAAATTGGACCAGAACCATTTAGGGCTTCAAAGCAGGGGTGGGCAACCTATGGCCCGCGGGCCGGATCTGGCCCGGCAGCTGATTCTGTCCGGCCAGGGGGGAAGGGCATTGGGTGCCACTGCCGCCATCCCATCGCGGGCTCTGTGAGGCCTATGTCGGCAGACAGGCCGGAGGAGCAGCGGCTTTGGAGTGCCTGCCATCCCTGGAGGCGATCCGGGCTTGCAGGGGGAGCAGTCACCGACCTGATTGTCTTCTGGGTCGCCAGGGCGATCAGCCACCTCAGATCACCAACTGCTCCCCCTGCAGACCCGGATCGCCTCGGGGATGGCAGGCACACCAAAGCAGGGCGATCGGCTGGGGGCGAGAGCAGGCGGAGGCCTGCAGCCTCCGATCGCCTGCTGCTCTGCTCTGCTCTGCTGCGGCAGCGGCTGGATCCGCTTTGCCATCCTTTGGGCTGGGTCCATTGGACCACTCCATCTTGGAATCCTTCCTCTCTTGAGGATGTCACCCTTCATATTGGTTCGCACCTTGTCTTCTTGAATTTAATTTAATTTTAGTGGTTTTTATTATTTTGTAATAATTTTATAATAATATAATAAATAATATAATATGTTGCATTATATTATAATTTCAATATATTATGTCTATATATATACTATAATATAATAATTATGATATTAATACTAATAATATATGAATATTTCTTGATATATTAATATGTTAATATTAATGATGTAATATATAGTAAATATAGTAAATAAATAAATAAATAATGTAGATTAGGATGTAGTTCAGCCTTTAGGTGCGGCCCTCCATAATATTTTTTGGCTCTCGTGTGGCCCCTTGGAAAAAATAATTGCCCACCCCTGCTTTAAAGGCTAAAGCCAGCACTTTGAACTGTGCCCGGTAGCAAACTGGTAGCCAGTGGAGCTGGCGCAACAGAGGTGTTGTGTGCTCCCTGAGTGCCGCTCCTGTTATCAACCTGACTGTTGTCCGTTGAACCAGTTGAAGCTTCCGAACAGTCTTCAAAGGCAGTCCCATGTAGAGAGCATTGCAGTAATCTATACAGGATGTAACCAGAGCATGTACTACCGTGGCCAAATCAGACTTCCCAAGGTACGGGCGCAGTTGGCGCACAAGTTTTAACTGTGTGAAAGTCCCCTGGTCACCGCCGAAACCTGGGGTTCCAGGCTCAGCGATGAGTCCAGGATCACTCCCAAACTGCGAACCTGCGTCTTCAGGGGGAGTGTCACCCATCTAGCACAGGCTGTAACCCTATGCTCTGTTCGGCCTTTCGACTGACCAGGAGTGCCTCTGTCTTGTCTGGATTCAATGTCAATTTGTTCACCCTCCTCCAGTCAGACACAGACTTCCCTGGAACTAGTCACTAAACTCCTATTTTTGCACTATACTCCTATTATGTATTGTTCGTAACTTTGGGACTGCCTGTTCAAGAATGATGTGACGTAGCTTCTCTGTTAATTTTAAAATTCTGAAGCCATGCTTTTTATGCAAGAGTAAGATGCACTTTCCATTTTAATCCATGCAGAAAAAAATGTCATGTTTCTTTATAAGACGTTGTGGAACAATCTCAGATACTATTGGTGGGTGCTCGACCTTTAAGTGTAGCCTGCTGTTGACCTTTGCAGCCCGAAAGACAGTTGCATCTGTCAAGTAGGAGATAAAGGTACCACATTAAGTGGGGAGGCAAATTTTGACTGAATTATGAGGCCATAAAAAGAACTCCAGGAAATACTGAGGAATGTGGAAGGAACAACAACGGACATGGGAACGCTGAGAGATGAGGAGTGCGTCAGCTCCCCCTGGTGGCCACAGTTTGCCTCTGTTCGTCTATATGTGTGTATGTGAAAAACGGCAGGGATTGTCTGCTAAGTGTGTGTACCTGTAATCCACTCTGAGTCCCCTTCGGGGTGAGAAGAGCGGAATATAAATAAAAGTTAATTTTAAAACCCTATGCACTCATCTGGGGTTTAGTCAATGTTGGCTTAATGATGAGCCTTATAGCTATGTAAAGTATGAGCCTTATGGCTTTGTTGAACTGAACTTTAATCTACCATGTTTCCCCGAAAGTATGACACCCCCGATTGTAAGACGTATCGGGGGTGTCAGAGGGGTCGGCTTATATAAGCCGTACCCCGAAAGTAAAGAGCGATACCTCGGGCGGCATGGCGTGGCTTCCTGGCTGACGACGAGAGGCTCCCAGAGGGCTCAAAGGGCCCGGAATCCTCCTCCTCGTCCTCCTCTTCTTTCCAGCGGCGCCTTCCATCCTCCTCTTCCTCCCAGCAGCGCCGTCTCCCCCGTCGCCGGTTCCGCCCCCTCCCTTCACTGAAGGGAGGAGGGGCGGAGCCGCCGCCGGCGAGACGGAGAAGGCGCCGGCGGAAGTCCCGCCCCAGGGCGACTCAGGCGCCGCCGCCGCCCGGCTCCCGTTTGAGGGCGGGCGGGCGGGGCGGCGGCGGGAAAGACGGCTGAGCCGCCGTGCGGGCGGGACTTCCGGCGGCACTTTCTCCCTCGCGCCGGCGGCTCCGCCCCTCCTCCCTTCACTGAAGGGAGGGGCGGAACCGGCGAGAGGGAGAAGGCGCTGCTGGGAGGAAGAGGAGGAGGATGGAAGGCGCCGCTGGAAAGAAGAGGAGGAAGAGGAGGAGGATTCCGGCCCTTTTGAGCCCCTCTGGGAGCCTCTCTCGCCCAGCCAAGAAGCCATGCCATGCCGCCAGCGAAAGTCTTACTTTCGGCTTACTTTGGGGTACCGTCGGCTAATGTAAGCCGCACCGAAAGTAAGCCGTAGTGGGGATTTTGGGGGTCAAAAGAAAGTAAGACGCTGTCTTACTTTCGGGGAAACACGGTATAACTCAAGGAAGCCTTCCTGGGTCGTTCGCTCCTACAAAAAGGTTATCAGATACAGTAGATGTGTTTAAGATGCAGGCTTCCCTGAAAAGAATCAGGAGGGGAATGAAACTACCAACACCATATGGCTGTTCCAGTGGAGAACTTTATTTGTCCTGAAATCAAGTTCAATTGAGTGGGATTGTTGCTACCGGTAGCACTAAAGGGAATCAAATAGCACTGCTGTCAGGAAATCTCTCCCAAGATTGTATGGCCCAATTAAAAGCTTCTGAGGAATCACACCATATTATTTTAGTGACAGCACACTCTACTATTCTTGGGCTACAGCTTTAAATTATATAAGTTTACACCTCTTTGTAATTCTTCACTGACATTTACACTCAACATACTGAATACAGGGAGGAATAACACAGCTTCTGAGTTTGGCAGGCAGGAGCTGTGTCTTGTCTCCCGGTATTTTTGAAGTGTGGACGGCACAAAATAAACCCAACGCCTCCCTTCGTCATCCACCGGGGCTGGATGTACACTTGCCAAATAATAATGCAGTCAGAACAATACTAGTGGTCTATATCTCCCCCGAACCAATATACCTTGCCACAGCTCATGAGGCCAAGCCCAAACAACAAATTATAATAAAATCAAAATCAAAATATCATCAATAAACACAATGAAAATACATGCATATAAATAAAAAGAACAATATACAAATAGGTATCTAAAATCAGAAATGACAAGGCGGGCTGCATGCACAAATATCTCTCTCGGCATTACTTCGCGAATGAAGATTCTTAGGAAGGACTCATCCCACACTTTTTACAAGCGCGTTGATGACTAAAAAGGCCAATCTGAGATAAGCAAGTTCGGTTGCAAAAAGCACAGCAGAAAGTCTCCTTGGGTGATGTTGTTTCCAAGTTGCGGTTCTTTCTGAGTTGTCATTTCTCTTCGAGACCCATTTGGCGTGTCTTCTCAAAAGAGGCTGCAGCATATAGATACCAAGGGAATCAGTAGTTACTGAAATGGACATCCAAGTGCCACCTCTGTGTTGATGGAGGCAGGCAGGATTTTCCCCGGGTACTGGTTGTGGGGGGTCGGGAGCAGGTGAGGGTTTTGCCCTCCTTTCTGCTAGAGATCCCCGTGTACAACTGGTGGGCCACTGTGTGACACAGAATGCTGGACTAGATGGGCTGAGGCTCGATCCAGCATGGCTCTTCTTATGTTCTTATGTTCTTATTGTGGATAATGCGCCACCATGCCTCCCGATGTGAGGCCAGTGTAACGACTCTCCAACACTCGGTAAGGATCACGCGTAGATTGAAAGCACGGTCCAACACGATTTTATTGCAGGTACGACACATGTGAAGCAAAAGCACCTGCCCGCCACCAAAACACAACTTATATACCCCAACCCCCCCTCCCATCGCCCATGCAATGTCCAGGCAGGGTTGCACCATATCCGGTGATTCAGCATATCCCATAATCCAAAGGGATGTGACCTCATGGCCCCATGAGTCAGCATTAGGAGTCCAATTGTCCAATGTCCAGGCTCAGAGGAGTTACATCACTTCCCCCTGCAGCCTTGCCCACATGTGGAAGTTACCTCACTTCCACATGACTCAGCACAGTCTTATATAACTGGAGCCCAAGGTCACCCAAGAACTAGGGCAAAGGTCGATGCAATCTCATGCCAGGCTGGGAGCTTGAACTTCACCCAAGCTCAAGTCTCCCAATCCTGACATAACGGCCTCCTCCACCACGTCCTCCCCCTGTAAAACAAAACATCATTCAATCCGGAGGATGAAAGGGGCCCACATACTTTTTCAGAAGACCACAATGAAACGTGGGATGAACTTTCCCTAAACTCTTAGGCAACAAAAGGGTATAGGAGACCTTATTCACGGCTTTCTCAATTCTAAAAGGCCCAATATACTTCGGACCCAATTTCTTAGATGGATAACCCAATTTCAAATTCTGTGTGGACAGCCACACTAAATCCCCTTCACTGTACTCCTCCCCTTCTCGTCTCTTCCGGTCACCAAACATCTTATACGAACGCTGTGCCTTCCTAAAGCTTCCGCTACTTCCTTCCAATCCTCCCGGGCTCGTATCTTCCACTCCACTTTCTCCTCCTCCCAACTCCAACAGCTGGGGCAAAGGAGCCACCTCCTGACCATAGACTATCTCAAAAGGAGACCTTCCGGTGGACGAATGCACAGAGCTATTG
>JARBWK010002606.1:0-14602 GCA_030556195.1 Anolis apletophallus
TTTGTAGTACTTTCAAACTCTTCATTCCCCACAGACCAAGGCCCCTGAACCACAAGACCAAACTTGGCACACAGTACCCCCATGTCCCACACTCCATCCTACTGCAGTTTAGAGGAGGATGGACCATGAAGGATGGGATTTCAAGTACCTCCATTCACTTCCCAAGCCCGCTGCGACCCTCATCCAGTGCATAATCATGACACACTTGGCACAAAAAAGCCCCCATGACCCAATGGGCGTCCTGATGCAGTTCGGAGGCGGACCACGGATGATGGGACTTGAAGTACCTCCACTCATTTCACCAGACCATTGCCAACCTCATCCAAACACTGATCAAGACCAAACTTGGCACACAGAGCCCCATGACTCATTCTACATTCTGGTGCAGTATTGAGGAGGATGGACCACGAATGATGGGACTTGAAGTACCTCCACTCACTTCCCAAGACTGCTGCGACCCTCATTCAATGACTAATCAAGACCAAACTTGGCACACAAAGCCCTCATGACCCACTCTACATCCTGTGCTGTTGGGAGGGATGGACCATGGCCAATGGGACTTGCAGTACCTTCACTAACTTCCTGAGACCACTGCAAGCCACATACACATCTAATAGGAACCAACCTTGGCACACAATGCCTTCCTCAAATAACCCGGGCACCGCCGGGTCCTCAGCTAGTAGTGTATAAAAAGGGAGCCTCTTCTGCCTTCAGGGCCTAAAAATAGGCTTTAAAGGGATGGACATGCAAACTATGGCCCTGAAGGTAGAGTAAAGCCATCCCACATACAGGGAGTCCTGGAATAGCTTTAAGAATGCGTGCTAGACTCAAAAGTAGTGAACCAAACAAGATTTATTGAATAACAACCAGTAAAAATGCTGGTGGCCCAAAATGCTTAGTTGGTTGCAAAGGAAGTCCTTGAATAAGGAAGCTATCACTTGCCTCTTTGCTTGTAGAGTGATGGTACCTCTATTTTGATCCCAGGTATCCTGTTGCTTTCCGGCTTGTAGGCTCGCGAAGTCCTGTATAAGCCCTAAAATCCACAATCTATGTTGAGGATAGATCCTTCTTTGTACTGCAGACTTCGGTTGAGAGCGAAGGTTAGGCTTAATAGCAGTGAACTAAGATGCTTTATCCCAGATGGCTTAGATTCCACCTTGCTATGCCCATGTGGTCTCTGGGATGGAGGCAGAGAGGAAGTCCTGCCCCTCAGGTAAACTCCGGAAAAGGGAGGAGTTAAGGGCGGTGACGCCAGGTTTGGAGCCAAGACACAGCTCCACCCCTAAGTGCCCACGTGGCCACAACAATAGAACAAAGACTTTGCAGGTAAGGGCATCAAAATACAAATACAGATAATATCAGCCCTGTGGGGGTGCTACAGAGCCCTTCAAGTCATATAGTTCTCATTTTTTAAAAATCTGAGTTTATATAAATACCACAGAAAATTATCAACAATGTTTAAAAGGGGACCTGTTCATGTTGTTAAAAATTCCTATCTGTGAGAATCTGGAGACCAGCTATAAATGAACAGTGTGTTTAAACTGTAGGATAAAACCCTACGAAGTTCGACAGCGGCCCATTCCTCCTCATTGTGTTTATTTAAAAAGCAACGCTGCTACTGAGTTAAAAGAGGCTCATTCACAAACAAATGTGCATGAGATTGTTCATGCCTAAATCTCAATCCTTTGAGACAAGAGCACCAGCCTTGTTTACCCTAAATATCCTAGCATACCATGAAAAAGCAGTCCCTGACAACTGGAACTTCCGGTTTCCATTAAAAAATCATTAAAAAAAAATCCGGGGGCACACCACCAACCAAGATGACACAAAATGACACTCTAACACAGTAATACATATAGTTAATTGACCTTGAGTTTTGGAGTTGTAGTTCACCTACATCCAGATAGCACTGTGGACTCAAACAATGATGGATCTGGACCAAACTTGGCAAGCGGGCCCCTCAGGCAGTAGAGCAAGCCGAGGGCCGCCACCAAGCCCAGGCTCCGGCCCGGGGTCCTGCCGCCAGCCTTAGCCGCTCCCATTGCCACGAGTAGCGGCTCACGGGTGAAAGGGGAGGCGGTGGAGAAGTCGGCAATTCCCCGTCCCCGCCGCCGCTCTCCGCCATGACTCTGGCCCCTCGCTCGTTGAGGCCGCGCAGAGAAGGAAAAGCATGAGCGGTGGACAGCCTTTAACCCCGCCCACTGAAGTTCATCCACCGCTCATGCTCCTCTTCCTCCAGGCGGCCTCAGCGAGCGAGGGCGAGTCATGGCGGAGAGCGGGGCCGGGGACGGGGGCCGCTCTCCACCATGATTCCCCATGACTCCGGCCCCTCGCTCGCTGAGGCCGTGCAGAGGAGGAGCATGAGCGGTGGATGGGCTTCAGCCCCGCCCACTGAAGCCCATCCACCGCTCATGCTCCTTCTCTTCCTCTGCACGTCCTCAGCGAGTGAGGGGCCGGAGTCATGGCGGAGAGTGGCGCCGGGGACGGGGGCCGCTCTCCGCCATGACTCCCGCCATGACTCTAATCAGGCACGAGCAAGCTTCTGCCGCTGGGAAGGGGACGGGGCCCGAGCGACGTCACCCTTCTCTCCTTCCTCCCTCGATTGGAGGCTGGCTGGGGAAAGCGGCCGAAGGAGGCGGTGCCTCGGCCCCTTCTTCTTCTTCTTCACCGCCGCTTGGCCCTTCCTCCTCCTCTTCCTCCTCCCCCAAGCAGCAGGAGTTCAACAGGAGGGGGAGAAAGGGGGAGAGAGATGTTTTTCGCGGCACACCAGATGATCCGTCACGGTTGGGAAACACTGTATTAAGGTATAGTATATAGTTTTTGTAAGCAGTGTTTAGTATAAAAGATCTCTTGGAAGGGGGATAGGTAATGGAGTATTGGGGATGCTTTGTGATTAGATAAATGTTTCAGGAGGGGTTTTTTAAAACAAAAAAGCCTGATGTGTATGGAGTTTAGGGTGTATCTACACTGTGCAATTAATGCAGTTCGACACCACTCAGGCATGTAGCCGAGGGGCTAAGGGGGCTTCAGCCCCGAAAATTCTCAGGGTGGTCTGTGAAAAGGCCTTACTGGTACATTATTTAAACTGTTATGTTTATTCATATCATGATCTGATCACCATTCTCATTATATCCCACATTAATGGGGTTATTGGGATAACAATACAAAGGTTTGCTAGGGTAGACCCTCTTCCACCCAGTCTCAGCCCCCGAACCAAAATCCTGGCTACGGCCCTGACACCACTGTAAGTGTCATGGCTCATTCGTGAGGGTCACCAGCACTCTTTGGCAGAGAAGGCTATAAAGCTGCAGTACCCACGATTCCATAGTATTGAGCAATGTTCTTTAAACTGATGTCGAAATGCATTAAATCCACAGTGCACTTGCGCCCTCAGTAAGATAAGAGCTCAGAGAAAGTAGTCAGGGTTAAGTCATTTTTAAATATCTGTTTCATCTGTTTCATCATAGTCGCATTATAAGATTGCGCCTTCCACAACCCTTGGGAAGCTTGAGTTTAGACATGCAGTGCCTGTAGTGGCAGCAGTTATTCCTGGATGTTGATGTCTGGTAAGGAAATTGGATAAATCACAGGAACCACAAGAATATATAGAAGGCCAAAATAGAGGAAAAGGAGGAGGTTCTCATATTGGTAGCAGAGGTAGCAAAGTTAAGTGAAAGTTCCCCCAGTGTACACACTGAGACACATACACACAGACGATTCTGGAGCAGCACACAACAGACACTTTGGGTGGAGAATGATATGAAGATCCAACATCTCCACCTGCTGGTCTGTGGCCAGCAGTTTTCTTGAGTCTTCCTTCCATCATGGCTTTGAAGGGTTGGAAGCTGAGAAGCAAGTCCTTCCCATCCAGGTTCTTTTTTCACTTAGGCAGGAAGCCTTTCACATGAAGTTCCAGGTCAGTACTACAGTGCATGGGCATGCATGCCTTTAGCAGGTTTTGCCTACATTTCCATCTTGTAAAGAGGAAGAATGGCACTGGGCTTCGAGGAAAAAGAGAACTTCTGGGGGCCCCTCCTCAAGAAACATAAGAAGCGAATCTCCAAACTGTACTCCAGGCTTCTAGAGTGGGCCACAGAAACGGAGGTGGTGAAAGACTGCATGGTGAAGTGGGCCAAGAACATCGGCAGAGCAATCACGCTCCACGAGTGGGAGAAAGTGTGGAGGAAAAAACTGAAGTATACCTATGCGATGGAGCTGACTGAGAACTGGCACAAAATGTTCAATCGGTGGTACATGACCCTACACAAGCTGAGCCTCATGTCCAAAGGGACACAAAACAAGTGTTGGAAATGCGCCTCCCAGACGGGCACTTTTTACCACATGTGGTGGTCCTGCCAGCGTGCCGCTCAATACTGGAAGATGATCCACCTCGCCACACAAAGGATCCTAGGTCTCTCCATGGAACTTAAACCTGAAGCCTATCTCCTTGGACTTACGTCCGAAGAAGACCTACCGGACGAGAATGCGGAAAGACTGTTTGCGTACCTTTCAACAACGGCGAGAATAGTCTGGCGAGAAAGTGGAAGAGCGAGAGATTCCCGAACTGGAGGAATGGCTGGACAAACTACGAGACGCCATGGATATGGATAAGCTCTCCTTTTATCTAGCCGAAACAGGAGGCTACCCGATGAAGAAAACCGACTGGTCCCCGGTGAAGGCCTACTTAAAACCACGGGGCCCGCCTTGAACACTTTGAATACCAACCACCCCCTGCTTGTCCTTCCACCGAGAACAGAAGGGGGCAATCACGAGTTCGTAGCTCAATAGCTCACAGGGTGGACGGGCCCCCCCCCATCATCAGAGGCCCAGAGGCCTCTCCACACATGGAAAAGCACTGTCTCCCCCCTCTCCTCAGAGACGGCCCCGCCCCACCGCCCCCGTATACAGTACTGAAGCCCCCCTTCCCTCCCGCCTCCACCCCTCATTCCCGGTTGACTCCCCTCCTCCCCCGCCCCCCTCCCCTTGCCAACCATCCCCCCTCTCAACGCCCCCCCGGCCTCTCCTATCTCTCTATCTTTCCTACTGTCCTGTACCTGAAATTGTTCTCCCACTTTTACTGTTCATGAAAAAACTCTAATAAATATATTTATATATAAAAAAAGAGGAAGAATGGCAGATAGGTCTCTCTCTCGGCATTACTTCGCGAACGAAGATTCTTAGGAAGGACTTATCACGCTTTTACAAGCGTGTTGATGACTAAAAGGCCAATCTGAGATAGGCGAGTTCGGTTGCAGAAAGCACAGCAGAAAGTCTCCTTGGGTGATGTTGTTTCCAATTCAAGTTGCGGTTCTTTCTGTGTTGTCGTTTCTCTTCGAGCCCCGTTCGGCATGTCTTCTCGAAAGAGGCCGCAGCATTGTGGATAGTGCGTCTCCATGCCTCCTGATGTGAGGCCAGGATGGACCATTGTTGGTGATCAATCTGGCCGTGCCTGAGATGTTGTTTCAGGAGTCCTTATATCTCTTTTGGGGTGTCTCTCTTGCGCTGACCCGTGGCGAGTTCACCATAGAGTAGTATCTTTGGGAGGTGGTGGTCCTCCATCCTAGAGATGCGCCCTGCCCAGCGCAGCATGGCCTCAACGCTGGTGACCCCTGCTTGCTCAAGGACAGCTACATTCGTCAAATAGTCCGTCCAGTGTATATTTAGGATTGTGCGAAGACAGCGCTGATGAAAGCGTTCGAGGAGTCGTAGGTGTTGGCGATAGGTGACCCATGTTTCAGACCCATATAGGAGAATAGACAGTACAATAGCTCTGTACACACTGATTTTGGTGCTTTTGGCAGATAGGTAGCCTCTGCCATAACATGCTAATATGTTTCTTAGGATAGTACCTTTAGGGCCTCTAAATCCTTTACTGTCGTGGACACCCATTTCCCCTTTTCCTCACCATCATGCTGTATCCAGGTGAGCACTTTCCTTCAATTTGCTGCCATAGCATCAGGTTTTTTTAAATGTCAGGAGCGACTTGAGAAACAGCAAGTCGCTTCTGGTCTGAGAGAATTTGCCGTCTTCAAGGACATTGCTCAGGGGACATCCTGTTGTTTTTTGATGTTTTACCATCCTTGTGGGAGGCTTCTCTCATGTCCTTGCATGGGGAGCTGGAGTTGACAGAGGGAGCTCATCCGTGCTCTCCGACCTATAGTCTTCAGTCCTGCCGGCTCAAGGCTTTAACCAATTGTGCCGCCAGGGGCTCCTAGCAGCATCAATGTATGAATTACATTTGGTGAGAGCTGGTGATGGGGAGATGTAATGAAACTGGAAACTTTCCCTCAACTCTCAGCAAATAACTCGCCCTCCCATTCTATAAGCCAGTGTTTCCCAACCGCTGTGACGTGGCACAGTAGTGTGCCGTGATGGACCTCCTGCTGTGCCATGAGAAAAGCTCTCTGGCCCCTTCCTCCCCCCCCTTCCTGCCGAACTCCTGCTGCTTGGGAGAGGAGGAGGAAGGGCCGGGTGGCGGCGAAGAAAAAGAAGAAGGGGCCGGGGCGCCGCCAGCCTCCAATCCGCCCCCAGCCAACCTCCAATCCGCCATGACTCCCGCCATGACTCCCATCCCTTGCTCGCTGAAGCCGCGTGGAGGAGGAACCCCACCCACTGAAGCCCGTCCACCGCTCATGCTCCTCCTCCGCATGGCTTCAGCGAGCGAGGGGCGGGAGTCATGGCGGAGAGCAGCGCCGGGGACGGGGGCCATGACTCCCGCCCCTCGCTCGCACTGCCCCCTCAAGGCTGGAGAAGCTGTGGGAGAGCTGAAGCCTGGCCTGGCTCCACCCCCTCCGGCTTCAGCTCTCCCACAGCTTCTCCAGTCTGGAGAGGGCAGTGCCAAGCCAGCATTGTGCTGGCTCTGCCACCGCTAGCTTGGGACTGCTCCTCAAGGCTGGAGAAGCTGTGGGAGAGCTGAAGCCAGGGGAGGGGGAGGGGCATGGTGCAGCCTGGCTCTGCCCCCCCCCAGCTTCAGCTCTCCCACAGCTTCTCCAGCCTTGAGGGGGCAGTGCCAAGCCAGCATTGTGCTGGCTCTGCCACCGCTAGCTTGGGACTGCTCCTCAATGCTGGAGAAGCTGTGGGAGAGCTGAAGCCAGGGAGGGAGGGCATGGTGCAGCCTGGCTCCGCCCCCTCCCCTGGCTTCAGCTCTCCCACAGCTTCTCCAGCCTTGAGGGGACAGTGCCAAGCCAGCATTGTGCTGGCTCTGCCACCGCTAGCTTGGCACTGCTCCCTCAATGCTGGAAGCTGTGGGAGAGCTGAAGCCAGGGGCGAGGGAGGGGCATGGTGCAGCCTGGCTCCGCCCCTCCCCCAGCTTCAGCTCTCCCACAGCTCCAGCCTTGAGGGACAGTGCCAAGCCAGCATTGTGCGGGCTCTGCCACCGCTCGCTTGGGACTGCTCCCTCAATGCTGGAGAAGCTGTGGGAGAGCTGAAGCCGGGGGGGGGCATGGTACGGCCTGGCTCCTCCCCCTCCCCCGGCTTCAGCACTCCCAGCAGCTGCTCCCAGCAGGCCACCATTCCCCAGCTGTTCCTTACTGTGTTAGTGTGTTATTTTGTGTCATTTTGGTTGGTGGTGTGCCCCCGGATTTTTTTAACGTTAAAAGTGTGCCGCGGCTCAAAAAAGGTTGGGACACACTGCTATAAGCCATAAGAATGCGTGCTTTGTTGACCAGGTTCTATTTATAACTGGCATGTAGCCACTCCATACACGAGGGCTGGCAGTGGCAGTCTTCAGCCTTCCAATTGTTTTGGACTTCAACTCCCACAATTCCTAACATCCAGTAAGCTAGCTGTGATTTCTGGGAGTTGAAGTCCAAAGCAGCTGAAGAGTTGAAGTTTGCCCATACCTGCACTAGGGCAATACTGGCATCAGAAACCAGTTAGGCTTCCAACAAATAACTTGAATCCAATCCAGCTTACTAGTCAGTGTGTAAACGAAATGCCAACACTGGGCAGAACGATGACTCGCCATTTTGGGGAATGGGGAATCCGAAAACAGGATGGTGGTTGTAGTAAAAGTCCTTTGATTCTATCAAAAAGCACGATCATTTTGTCCAGTCCGGCTCTTTGGCAGAGTGAAGCAGCCAGCTGAGACAACAAACCTGCGTATCATGAAAGGCCAACAAATTATTGGTTACTCACTTTATTGACTTTCCACTGCAAACGATGCTGGGAAAGAGTTCCAACATTTCCTCAGGTGGCACAATAACTTGATCAATTTTAGAAATAACACATCTGGTTGAAGGCGTTTTTCTAATCCACTTCAAAGACCAAAGTGACTTGACTTGCATTTTGCTGGCTGGACCCTGAAAAGGGAGTACCTAGTTGCAACTTTACGTTGACCGGGAACAACGAGTGGAGGTGGGGGGGGTGGCTTCTGGGAGACTCCCAGGCCCGGATTAGCCTCTTTGGCCGCCCGAGGCCAAGACGCCCAGCGCCGCCCGCCCAGGGTGCGGACAGCCACGCCCCCAGGGTGCGGAAAGCCACGCCCCCAGGGCGCTGCTGCGCATGTGCGTCAGCAGCCTCGGCCGCGCGGCTTCCGTCCACCTCCTCGGGCCTCCCTTCCGGTCGCGGGAGGAGGAGGCGGCCGAAAGGAGGGCCCGAGGAGGTGGACGGAAGCCGCGCGGCCCGGCCCCGCGGCTTCTGTCCACCTCGCGCCTTCCTTTCGGTTGCGGGAGGAGGAGGAGGAGGTGGACGGAACGGAAGCCGCGCGACACTGCTCGTGGGGCTTCCATCCGCCGCCTTCTCCACCTCCCACAACCAAAGGAGGCGCGAGGAAGAGGGGGACCTCCCGTCCTCCTCCTCGCGCCTTCCTTTCGGTCGCGGGAGGAGGAGGCGGCGGTGGACGGAAGCCCCACGAGCAGTGCCGCGCGGCTTCCGTCCACCTCCTCCTCCTCCCGCGACCGAAAGGAAGGCGCGATTAGGTTAGGAGGAAGGGAAGTCCCGCCCTCCTCCTTGCCGCCTGGGCCGCCCCCTTGCAAAGGAAGGAGGCAGCCAGGAGGAGGAGGAGGAAGGGAAGCCCGCCGGCGGGGTGGGGCTTCCCTTCTCCTCCTCACTGCCTCCTTCCTTTGACTCTCTCGGGAGGAAAGCGCTGCGAGGGGGCGGTTTTAAAAAAAATGTTTTTGGGGGCCCAAATCTGCTGCCCCCCAAAACCTGCCGCCCGAGGCCATGGCCTAGGCTGGCCTTATGGGTAATCCGGACCTGGAGACTCCCTGGAGACTCCCATTAAGTTGTGGGGTCCCCCAGGGAGCTATCCTTTCCCCTTTATTGTTTAATATCTATATGCGTCCGCTCGCCCGACTGATTCGCGATTTTGGTCTGGAGTGTCATCCGTATGCTGATGACACCCAGCTGGTGCTGAGAATGGATGGCAGGTTGGACACCATACCCGATTGTTTCCATCAATGCCTTGAATCCGTGACTGGATGGCTGCTTTCCAGCAGGTTGAAGGTGAATCCTTTGGCTGGGTCATCCTGGTATGGGCGAGTGCCGGTTGCCTACCCTGGATGGCGAGCGGTTAAGCCCGTCGCCTTTGCTAAAAAGCCTGGGGGTTCAATTAGACGCTCTGCTATCGAGGGAGACGCAAATCTCCACGGTTAGCAGAACAGCATTTTTCCATCTTCAACAGGCTAGGCGACTGGCTCCTTACCTATCCAGGAATGACCTAGCCACGGTGATCCAGGCGACGGCCATCTCGAGGTTAGACTACTGTAACACCCTCTACATTGGCCTTCCCTTGTTGACAACCCAGAAACTCAAGCTGGTGCAAAATGCTGCCGCTTGACTGCTGGTGGGAGCATCGGCGAGAGAGCACATCACACCAATCCTACAGCAATTGCACTGGCTGCCAATAGAGTACCGGATTGTTTTCAAGGTGCTGGTTTTGACCTTTAAGGCCTTGTATGGTCTAGGGCAGGGCTGTCGAACTGGCGGCCCGGGGGCCGTACACGGCCCCCAGCCTGTTGGACACGGCTCCCGCCATGCCCCTGACCGCTATTTTTAAAAACTTTTTTAAAAATACTTTTTAAAAAAAAATGGCAGCCAGGGGGAGGTGGGGCAGGAGGAGGAAGGGAGCCAGCTCCTCCTCCCTGCACTGCCCTCTTCTTCCCTCTCTTGCCGGCGCCGATGCAAACCGGATCGCATCGGCGCCGGTGAGAGAGGGAAGAAGAGGGCGGAGCAGGAAGGAGGAAGAGAGCTAGCTCCTCCTCCCTGCACCACCCCCTCCGTCCCACTCTCTGCGCCGCCGCTGCAAGATCGCAGCGACGGGCGGGAGGGAGGGGAGGAGGAGGAGGCGGGCAGGAGAAGGAAGGGAGCCAGCTCCTCCTCCTCCTGCCTTGCCCCCTCCGTCCCTCTCTCCACCCCGCCGCTGCGATCTGGTTCGCAGTGGCGGGGGGAGGGAGGGGAGGAGGAGGAATCCTCCCTTCCTCCTCCTCCTCCCCGGCGCCGCTGGTGTCCCGATCGCCGTGGCGCCGGGAAGGAGAAGGAATCCTTCCTCTCTCCTTCTCCTTCCCGGCGCCGCGGATTGGGACACGGCGGTGCCGGGAAAGGGCGGAGGGAGCGAGGGGGCAGGCCTTCCAGGAGGCCTGCGGGAGAGTTTTCACTGGCTCTCGCGTCCCTCTGACCAGAGGGACACGAGAGTCGGGCGAAAAACCCTCCCGCAAGCCTGGATGGCTTGCGGGGGAAGCGAAAACCGGGCGCTCGCTTCCCCTGCAAGCCATCCAGGCCTGCGGGCGAGGGGGCGGAGCCGCAGAAGCTTCCCCGCGGCTTCGCCCTCTCCCCCAGAGTGTCACAACAGCTGTTGTGATGCTTTGGGTGAGGGGGCGGAGCCGTGGAAGGCTCCCCGTGGCTCCTCCTTCTCTCCCAAAGCGTCACAACAGCCTCGGAAGTGGGCGAAATCGTGGCCACTCGGCCCCCAGGTGATTGGTCCCCAGAAAGTCCGGCCCTTGGGTCGGCAGAAGTTGGACAGCACTGGTCTAGGGCCAGTGTACCTGAGGGACTGCCTCACCCCATACGTTCCCCTGAGATCGCTGCATTCAGAAGAACAAAACCTTCTGATGATTCCATCAGTTCGTTCCTGTCGCCTCTCAGTGACAAGACAACGAGCCTTCTCCGTGGTGGCACCGACGCTGTGGAATGCGTTACCAGACGACGTTTGGGCTATCACGGAGTTAGGCCCCTTCCGGAGGGCCTGCAAGACTACCCTTTTTAAGCAGGCCTTTAATCTAAGTTTCCCGGATAACTCCGTCCATGCCTTGTGCCTTATACAACAAAGTGTTTTATCTGTTTTTAATCTGCTGTTTTATGTAAACCGCCCCGAGCCTGCAGGGAGGAGCGGTATATAAAAGTGAACAATAAATAAATAAATAAATAAATAAATAAATAAATAAATTCCTACCAAATTATTACTGGCCTTTGGAAAAGTCAGCTACGTTTATTGCCCGTTCTTCAGCCATCCAGGTCTCCCTGCCCTACTGACCGCTGGAAGGGAAGTTGAATTTCCACTTTCCAAGTTCAAAGTTTCACTGCTTTGGTTGCGTTTGCCTGCAGACCTTGTGCTCCCTCCACCCCTGCTTCCTGCTTCGGGAAAAGCCTGGCTGTTGAATTCCTTGTTTTTTACTATCCCACCGAGTTGATGTTTCATCCTCGACGCCTCCCTCACCCCTGCCAAGATTTCTCAGTCAGCAGGAGGAAGTTCTCATATAACAGCCTGCATAATTGTTTATTTTTGGAGAAAATTGCTTCCATATAGGGGGAAAAGGCCAGCGTTTTTCAGCCTGCCTTATGAAGAACTGAAGCTCTCCCATTTAGATACTTTCTCATACTGTACGCTTGTCCACCCTCTGCTAAAACATTACATTTGCTCCTTTCTCTTCTTGAACTTGCTCTGTATTCACTCCCTCAACTTTTATGATGGAATTTGCACAAATTGGACATGTTTTGGTAACTTCTAGATCAGGGCTGTCCAACTTCTACGGGCCCAAGGGCCGGAATTCTGGTCACTGATCACCTGGGGGGCCGAAGGGTCTGCCTCCGCCCCTGCCTCCGCCCCCTCCCGGCTCCACCCTCCCTGACTCCGCCCCCTCCCCGGCTCCTATTTACTTACAATTGACCTTGAGTTGTGGAGTTGTAGTTCACCTCCATCCAGAGAGCACCGTGGACTCAAATAATGATGGATCTGGACCAAACTTGGCTCAATATACCCAAATGGGAACACTGGTGGATTTGGGGGAATGTTTCCTAATACCTTTGAGTTATTTGAGTCCACACTCAAATTGGGACACACACAAAAAAAACCAAACACCTCAATGCCGTCGCAGGGCTTGATGGGGCCTCCTTTCCCAGAGGCGGGTGGAGGAGGCCCAAAGAGCTCCCTCCCTCCCTGAAGGGAAAACAAGCTGTGGGGGCAGGCGCAAAGGAAGCCACGTTGCGCCCTGCATGCGGGGGAAGGCAGCACAACAAGGGAGAGGGGGCGCGGAGGAGGGGAAGGAATCGTCGCCAAGGAAACCGCCGCTGAGGGATCCCTCCCCCCCTCACCCAACGTCCCACTGTTTTTAGATTGATTGGTTCGAACCAGGCCCTTCCTTACCCATACTGCGGGAGCCCTGCCGCAGGGCCGAAGCGCCAACGACGCCGCTGTCCCCGAAGAGCCCCGCTGGAGCCGAGGCCAAGCTCAGGCCGGGCGCGGCGGCTCTCCCATCCGCGGGGCGGGAACCGAGGGCCCTCCACCGGAAGAGGACGGAGCCAGGACCGGCTTGCCCTGCCTCACTCCCCTCCTCCCGCTCACCGAGGGAATGGGGGCTGGCCTGGAAGCAGCCGCGGGACCCGAGATTTCGGCAGCTATCGCGAGACTACGCAACCTCCCTCGAAATCCCGTCTGTGGCTGGCGTAGTCTCGCGATGCTTGCCTAAACCCGGAAGTAGGAATTTTTATTTATTTATTTATTTATTTATTTTATTTGTATTTTATTAAAACAAGTTAGGGGGCCGGAGGGAAGGGGCTCGGGGGCCGTGTACGGCCCCAGGGACGCCTGTTGGACAGCCCTGTTCTAGATCAGTCAACTGCATTACACTGTTGGCTGGACAGCCCTTGAAATGGTTTTTATAACTCAGCTATTCACTGGAATGGTAATACACCTCACATGTTTCAGGACATGTCAGGCCCGGATTACCCATAGGGCCAACCTAGGCCATGGCCTAGGGGCGCAAGCCGACGGGGGCGCAGATCACGGACCAAAAAAAGTTATAAAATAATTTTTAAAATCACACCGCGATTGGCTCCTGCCGCCTGGTACCCAAAAGGAGGCGGATCAAGGCCAGGCTCGCTGAGGCAGCACTCGTGCGCCGCCGCCGGCCTCAGCCGATCCATCTACACCGCTGCTTCTCAGCCAGTGCTTCTGCACCTGAGGGGAGGGGCGCCTGGCCTGGCTCTAGCTCGGAGCGGCTTCCTTCACAGGCTGCTGAGGGAAGAGAGGCGCGGGAAAGAAAGGCGGCATGCAGCATGGAGTCCCGGAGGGGAGCCTGAGGCGGAGGAAGGCCGGGACTCTCTGCAGCCGCTGGGCCATGAGCCGCACGTGGGGCCGCCTCTGAAGGCCCTGCCCCGAAGAGCATGCTTTGGACCCAGCCCAGCTTTCCCATCCCTTTGGGCCTCGGCTCTGTGGCACTCGCTCGCCTCGCCTCCTCTGCCTCCTTCCCAAGGGGGTAACAAACTCCCTCCCCGCCACACAAAGGGGCCCGTTCTTTTCTCTTCAGTGAATAGCGCCAAGACACACCTTTCCTCAGCCCCATTGGCACATGACGGGAAGGATACCTTGGCGTGAGGCCGGGGGAGGTGGGGGGGGGTAGAGGTTGGCTTAAAGCAGGCGTAATTCCAAAGTGTGGCCTAGGGTGCAAAAAGCTGTTAATCCGGGCTCATGGACATGTGGTTCTCAACCTGTGGGTCCCCAGATTTTTTCGCCTTCAACTCCCAGAAAACCTAACAACTTGTAAACTGGCTGGGATTTCTGGGAGTTGTAGGCCACTGGTCTAAAATATAACTTGGCTATTCACTGGAATGGTAATACACCTCACATCTTTCAGGACAGTTTCATTGATTTCCAGTGTTGAGGGCCATTGAGAGTAACGGTTAAGTTCATGTGCATTTAAGTTGTTCCTTTAAAGTGAACTATCAGTGTTTTCTTGATTATGTTTTTTGGAAGGAGTGTGGCCATGTATGAGGACTCACCCATTGTAATGCTGGGCCGAGACAAGCATAGCAGTTTGGCATCCAGGAAAAGCCAGGAAAAGGGAGTGGCTTGGAGCTTCTCTGGGAGGGAGTTAGAGAGAGAGAGAGAGAGCTGCCTGGGAGGAGCCCAGAGCTGAGGGGAAGAGCCGAGCTACTTGAGTGGGAAAGAGTGTAACTTTTAGTCAGTCTCTGGTTAACACTCAAAGAGAGAAGTCAGTCTCTTGTCAGGACTCAAAGAGTGAAGAGCTTTTGTCAGAGCTCTGAGAGAGAGCAGTTTGTGGTCAGAGCTGTGAGTCAAAAGCAGTCTCTTGACACAGCTGTGTGAGCTGGCAGTGAAAGCTCTGTGTGATAGCTGGCAGGTAGTCAGTCACAGGCTTTCAGAAATCCC
>JARBWK010002607.1:0-14586 GCA_030556195.1 Anolis apletophallus
AAAAAAATGATGTCATATCCTTTTGGCAAATGTGAATCTCCATAAACATCTGAGACCACCTTTTGAAAACCACTGATCAAGGAAAGGCATGACCTTTTTCAAAGCTAACCCTTTGAAGAAGTGATGTTCACAAGCATTTGCCTGCCCACCCCCGAAATAAGACACGCAACAACAGTGGTTGGGTTCAAATTGGGCAACATTTATTTGAATTGTTACCTATTTAACTGTCCTTAACCTTAACTCAAGGAGTGTCAGGAATTTGGTATATCCAATTCAAGTAGCCACCCTACCCGGTTCCGATATTAATTTGCAGGAAAAACACCTGGATTCAGGCCCGGATTACCCATAAGGCCACCCTAGGCCATGGCCTAGGGCAGTATCCATGGGGGGGGGGGCAGGTCCAAACCCCCCAAAATAAAAAAAATTACATTTTTTTAAAAAGTTTGCTCTTCGGGTGCTTGCTTCTGCGCCTGAGCAGTGAAGGAAGGAGGGCCGACGCCGACACGTCAGACGCCGTCAGACGCCCTAGAGGCGGGACTTACCCCCGCCTGTTCGTCGCTCGCGCGGGCGCCGCTCCTTCCTCCTTTAGTGAAGGAAGGAGGGGCGGGGCCAATGCGAGTGAGGAGGAGGTGGAGGGAAGTCCCACCGCCCCTAGGGCATCTGATGTGGCTTCCTTCCGCCTGTTTGTCGCTCGCGTCGGCCCCACCCCTCCTTTCTTCACTGAAGGAAGGAGGGGCTCGTGCGAGCAATGAACAGGTGAGGGAAGCCACGTCAGACGCCCTAGGGCCGGGGCAAGACTTTCCTCCGCCTGTTTGTTGCTCGCGCAGGCACCGCTCCTTCCTTCAGTGAAGGGGCTGGGTGACGTCAGGCACGGCGGCAGTGAGAAGGAGGAGGCGGAGCGAAGTCCTGCCCCTATGGCCTCTGACACTTCGCTCCACCTCTTCTTCGCTCCACCTCTTCTTCCTCGCCGTCGTGCCTGACGTCACCCAGCCCCGCCGACATGGCGTTCCTGGGTGCTGCAGCAGCTGTGCCTGACGTCACCCAGCCCCGCCGACATGGCGTTCCTGGGTGCTGCAGCGGCTGTCCGGGGGTTTCCCTTCCTTCCTCCTCCTTGGAGAAGGAAGAGGAAGGAAGGGAAGTTCCCGGGCGGCACCCAGGAACATGGCGAAGGATGCCACGCCGCTTGCGCATGCCCGCATGAGTGTGGCCTAGGGCGCCACAAACCATTAATCCGGGCCTGCCTGGATTCCTTGGCCATCCGACCAAGGCAACCCGTTAAGGGAAATGAGAGCGAGGTCTGGTCCCCAAGATATTGAGACCAGCCTCCTCTCATTCCAGGCCATTTAACAGAACTTCCCCGATCAACTTGAACTTTGATTGAGTATTAACATGATGGCCTTCACCCCTAATGGGGGGTGCCTTAGGTGCACACCAAGATATGGGAATTTCCCTATCTATTTTTCCCGCTAAACCTATTTATATCCACCCCTTCCCTGTAGCCCCTAAACAGTAAAGGGGGGTAGGCGGAAAAAAACCCTATCAATGGGGGGGGGGGACTCCTCCCCGGCTCCAACGGGCAACCGGGCCGATACTGTTAGTGGGTGGGAGTGGTGGGTCGGAGTCTTCCAACGAAGTGAGCAACTGGGGCTGGCTTCCGGTGGATGAAGCCACGCCCCAGTTGCAGGGAGGCTCCATCCGGAACCTCCCCTTTTCACCTCGTTCGTGGGAGGGAGGCAAAATTCCTTCCTCCCAGTATGCATTGGGGCAGGGCCGTAGCCAGGATTTTGATTCGGGGCTGAGTTTGGTTCGGGGGGGCTGAGACTGGGTGGAAGAGGGTCTACCCTAGCAAACCTTTTGTATTGTTATCCCAATAACCCCATTAATGTGGGATATAATGAGCATGGTGATCACATCAAGATATGAATAAACATAACAGTTTAAATAATGTACCAGTAAGGCCTTTTCACAGACCACCCTGAGAATTTCGGGGGGGGGGGCTGAAGCCCCCTTAGCCCCCTGGCTACATGCCTGCATTGGGGGAAGGTGGCCTTGTGTAATGGCACACAGGTAACTCAGCTGTTAAAGTGATAAACCATGTCTTTGAACTGCCAGGGACAAAGACATGCCACTGCACACACACAAAAAAACCCACCATATCCTTAGTGAGCAGTTTTTAAATGTTTCTTTGAAGTTGAAATTGCAGTTGCCCAAACCATATACTCTCCCTTGAAATCTCTTAGTTTAAAATATGCACTCAGAGACAAAAAGCAAAGCCTTCTTCAAAAAGTAAATATCTTGTTTACTCACAAACATCTTGTATTAATTTAGCATGCAGGCTAATAAGATCAGAAGCAAACCAAGAGTACAGTTGTAATTATTCAAAAACACAAAGTTTATAAACTTGGCATTATATTTAATGCCCTTTGACCAGTAGCTGGTCACGTGGAGTGTGTCTGGTGTTGCTATAAGGAGATCCTCCATTGTGCATGTGGCAGGACTCAGACTGCATTGTAATAGATGGTCTGTGGTTTGCTCTTCTCCACATTTGCATGTCATGGACTCCACTTTGTGGCCCCATTTCTTACAGTTAGCTCTGTATCTCCTGGTGCCAGAGCGCAGCCTGTTCAGCTCCTTCCAAGTCGCCCAGTCTTCTGTGTGCCCAGGAGGGAGTTTCTCATTTGGTATCAGCTATGGATTCAGGTTATGGGTTTTTGCCTGCCACGTTTGGACTCTCACTTGCTGTGGTGTTCCTGCGAGTAACTCTGTAGATTTTAGAAACTATTTATTGATTTAAGGCATTGGCATGCTGGCTGATATCCAAACAAAAGATGGGCCGAAGATGTCACTGCCTTGGCCCTTTCATTATTGGCTGCTACTTCCCGGCGGATGTCAGGTGGTGCAATACCGGCTAAACAGTATTCTTTCCCCAGCGTTGTTGGGCGTAGACATCCTGTGATAATGCAGCATGTCTCATTAAGAGCCACATCCACTATTTTATCATGGCGAGATGTGTTCCACACTGAGCATGCGTACTCAACAGCAGAGTAGCAAAGCGCAAGGGCAGATGTCTTCACTGTATCTGGTTGTGACCCCCAGGTTGTGCCAGTCAGTCAGTTATTATTGTGCCAGAAACAATATATCAAAGCTGACTGGCACAATAAATAATAATAATAATATCCTTACTTGGATCTGCACGCATCATTCGAAAATACATCACACAGTCCTAGACATTTGGGAAATGTTCGACTTGTGATTTTGTGGTACGAAATCCAGCATATAGATCTCATTTGCTGTGGCATACACAGTAAAATAATTTTGTGTCAGTAAAATAATAATAATAATATCCTTATCATTATTATTATTAATTTGTGTCAGTAAAATAATAATAATTATTATCCTTATCCTTATCCTTATTATTATTATTAATTTGTAGACTGCCCTATCTCCCTGAAGGGATCCACTGTTCCCACAGACCCAAAGTAGGGAATAGTTCAAATTCTGGGGCAGAATTCAGACTTTTCTTTGACTTTGGGTAACTCCGGGCAAGGCCATGTTAAGGTAGTCTTGCCCCGTGTTATCCCAGATCAGCCCCATGCGTAATCGTGATTCATCCTTTCTCTTGAAAGATGGGTAGATATGACGCATCAGAAAGTCTGATCCATTTACCGTTCTCATGCCGTAACTCTTTAAGAACCATGCCTCCTTTTTTAAAGGTGAAGCCAAACATTTTCTGGCTCTCAGTGAGCAACAGTTCATAAATGGAAGAAAGAGGGGAAAATATGTTACCATGGTTGCATCATTAGCAATGCCTGCCATCCTCCCAATACATTGACTAAGGAGAATAGCAGCTGGGTGGCAGTGAATGACATGACAAAAGACCAGGAGTCATTATCTCCATAAAGGCCTGTGTTTTTCTGCCCTCCGTGCTGTACAAAACAACCCCTCCAATGCCCAAAGAATAAGTTGAAAGACAATCAAAGAAATGAGCTCCTTGTGTCCATCAGCCAAGAGTCGGCGCTTCCTTCGTTTTGTTTATGCAGACTTATTTCCATAAGCAAATTGAACATGCCAGTATTAGTTTTCATTGTGGTGTATAATATAGGGCAGTGTTTCCCAACCTTTTTTGAGGCGCGGCACACTTTTAACATTAAAAAAATCCTGGGGCACACCACCAACCAAAATGACACAAAATGACACCCTAACACAGTAATACATATAGTTAATATGTTTTTAAATGTATATATACACTCAGTTTGAAATCTGGGCCTGTTTTGATGAACTCAACTTAGATATCCTGGCAGGAATGGCAGAAAGACACAAACTTCCCACATAGAACTCCCATAACCATTTGGTGGGCATTGAGCTTGAATTTTGGAGTTGTAGTTCACCTATATCAGAGAGCACTGTGGACTCAAACAATGTTAGATCAGGACCAAACTTGGCATGAATACTCAATATGTCCAAATATGAACGCAGTTCAGGGGAAATAGACCTTGGCATTTGGGAGTTGTAGTTGCTGGGATTTATAGTTCCCCTACAGTCAAAGAGCATTCTGAACCCCACCAATGATAGAACTGGGCCAAACTTCCCACACAGAACCCCCAGGAGGCAAGAAGAGGTCTCTTCTTGGGGAAAGGGAGGTGGGCCTTCCCAATGCATGGAGAGGGAAAGACCAAGTAGACAACGGGTGGGGAGGGGTGGTGGTGTTTGTAATGTTGTGCCTTTATCGAGGTAGGTTTCTTAGGGTTTTTATACTTCAACACACTAGACTCCCCCCCCCTTTCCTGGAGGTTCCAATTTCCCACGGCACACCTGATGGTCGCTCACGGCACACTAGTGTGCCTCGGCACACTGGTTGAGAAACACTGATATAGGGAATTCTCAGAGGTGCAGTTTGGTGAGGCACCAGAATTCTTTAGCACAGTGTTTTTCAACCTTTTTTGAGCCCCGGCACATTTTTTACATTTGCAAAATCCTGGGGCACACCACCAACCAAAATGACACAAAATGACACTCTAACACAGTAATACATATAGTTAATATGTTTTTAAATGTATTTATACACTCAGTGTGAAACCTGGGCCTGTTTTGATGAACACAGCATAGATGTCCTGGCAGGAATGGAAGAAAGACACACACGAAGTTCTTGCTCAACAGCTGGGAGTTATAGTTCACTCGCAATCAAAGAGTATTCTGAACTCCACCAATGATGGAATGGAATCAAACTTCCACACAGAACTACCATAACCGAGAGAAAATGCTATAAAAGTTTGGTGGGCATTGACCTTGAGTTTTGGAGTTGTAGTTCACCTATATTCAGAGAGCACTGTGGAGGGGAGGGAGGAAGATGTGGGCAGGGGTGGTCCTACTGGTAGGCAAAGGACGCCGCTGCGTGGGGCGCCATCTGGGTAAAGGGCACATTCCCCCGCCTGCCAGACAGCATCCGGCCGATGTTCCACTTTTGGGCCTTGTGTGCTCCGCCGCCGCGCCGTAGCAAACCTCCCTGCGTGCCGTCGGCAAAGTGCCGAATAGGGAGTGCTGTGTTTACAGGCTTCTGCACCTGCGCACAGCTTCTGGGCATGCGTGGTGGGGGGGGGGGGCGTACCAAATAGGGAGTGCTGTGTTTACAGGCTTCTGCGTCTGCACACAGGAGCTTCTGGGCATGCGCGGAGGGGAGGCACCAAAATAATGTTGGGGGTGGCACCAAAATAATGTTCGCTTACCATTTAAAATTACCTTAGACCGCCCCTAGACGTGGGGCGAGTCTGCGCAGTAGCGCCCGCATGGGTCACGTCTTCCTCCCTCTCCCCTCCCACAGAAGCGGCAATGTGAGCAAAGTGAGGCAAAGCAAGCAGAGCGAGGCTGGGAAGAAGGGAGCCCGAGTGGAGAAGAAAAAGTGTTCGGCAGGAGGGGGGGAAAAGGGTATTGGAGGTTCCAATTTCCCACGGCACACCTGATGATCGTTCACGGCACACTGGTGTGCCAAGACACACTGGTTGGGAAACACTGCTTTAGCAGACAAGACCTTTAAATTCTAAAAATCCCAGGATTGTGTAGTATTGAGCCATGGCAATTAATGTGGTGCCAAACTGTGATCATTCTGCAATGAAGATGCACCCTGAACTGCCTCGGTGTGGATTCAGAGATTCCCCATTAAGGGATTCTGGAAATATTATTTTCAATTTCAGAAATGCACGTTGACTTGTCGGGAGGACAGCAAAGCAATCACATTTATAAATCCCTTGGTTTAATTCCAACAGATTAGAGTTGGTCTGCCTTTACACATAATATGCTCGTTATGAATCACGGCATCACATTTTCTGTTTGATTGATTCTGAAAAACACCCTTACAATGATAGAAAGCATTAGAAATACATAGATTTGTCTCCAGTTCAATCTAGAAAAATATACAAAAGCCTGGAATAGAAGTCTGGGTTCCAAAAATTGGCATTTGAATGGATTTCGTATCTCAGCACAGTGTTTCCCAACCAGTGTGCCGGGGCACACTAGTGTGCCGTGAGCGACCATCAGGTGTGCCATGGGAAATTGGAAACTCCAGGAAAGGGGGGGGGGGTCTAGTGTGTTGAAGTATAAAAACCCTAAGAATCCTACCTCAATAAAGGCACAAAATTACAAACACCCCCCCCCCCCTCAACACCCGTTGTCTACTTCAGTCTTTCTCAACCAGTGTGCCGTGGCACACTAGTGTGCCATGACGGACCTCCTGCTGTGCCGCGAGAAAAGCTCTCTGCCCCCCTTCCTCCCCCCTCCTCCCGAACTCCTGCTGCTTGGGGGAGGAGGAAGGGCCAGGCAGTGGCAAAGAAAAAGAAGGGGTCGGGGCGCCACCTCCTTCGGCCGTTTCCCCAGCCAGCCTCCAATCCGCCATGACTCCCACCATGACTCTCGCCCCTCGCTCACTGAAGCCGCGTGGAGGGGGAGCCCCGCCCACTGAAGCCCATCCACCGCTCATGCTCCTCCTCTGTAGGAGTGCTGAAGCTGGGGGAGGGGGCGGGGCATGGTGCGGCCTGGCTCTGCCCCTCCCCGGCCGGCACTCCCAGCAGCTGCTCCAGCCTTGAGGGGACAGTGCCAAGCCAGCATTGTGCTGGCTCTGGCACCGCTGGCTTGGCACTGCCCCCTCAAGGCTGGAGCAGCCGCTGGGAGAGGTCAAGCCGGGGGTAGGGGGTGGGGCATGGCGCAGCCTGGCTCCACCCCCTCCCCGACTTCGGCACTCCCAGCACCTGCTCCCAACAGGCCACCAACCCCCAGCCGTTTTTTACTGTGTTAGAGTGTCATTTTGTGTCATTTTGGTTGGTGGTGTGCCCCTGGATTTTTTTAATGTTAAAAGTGTGCCGCGGCTCAAAAAAGGTTGGGAAACACTGGTCTACTTGGTCTCTCCCTCTCCATGCATTGGGAAGGCCCGCCTCCTTTTCCCCAAGTAGAGATCTCCTCTTGCCTCCTGGGGGTTCTGTGTGGGAAGTTTGGCCCAGTTCTATCATTGGTGGAGTTCAGAATGCTCTTTGATTGTAGGGGAACTATAAATCCCAGCAACTACAACTCCCAAATATCAAGGTCTATTTCCCCTGAACTCCATCTGCGTTCATATTTGGGCATATTGAGTATTCATGCCAAGTTTGGTCCTGATCCAACATTGTTTGAGTCCACAGTGCTCTCTGGATATAGGTGAACTACAACTCCAAAACTCAAGGTCAATGCCCACCAAACTCTTATAGCATGTTCTCTTGGTTATGGGAGTTCTGTGTGGGAAGTTTGTGTCTTTCTGCCATTCCTGCCAGGATATCTATGTTGAGTTCATTGAAACAGGCCCAGGTTTCACACTGAGTGTATAAATACATTTTAAAAACATATTAACTATATGTATTACTGTGTTAGAGTGTCATTTTGTGTCATTTTGGTTGGTGGTGTGCCCCAGGATTTTGCAAATGTAAAAAGTGTGCTGCGGCTCAAAAAAGGTTGGGAAACACTGTCTCAGGCAATACTCTTTCGTAGTAATGTTGTTTTGGTTTGTCACTTTTTCAACGGCATTCAGACTGTTGTGATCTCCAAGTCACATCACTATGAGAAATGCGGATGCTTTTGAAGCTTTGAGACGAATAAATAGGACCATCCATTGCTTTTACTAAAGCAGCAGCTGCCCTCTCAGAGACAGATGGCCGAAAGGATCCAAAGAAGCCTGATCTTGCTGTTCAAAAAGTTAAGCAGATTTGAGGCTCTGTATGTTTTCTACATGCTTCAGATACTAAAGGTTACTCGTCCTACATTAATCTGTAGGCGCGTCCATAGATGTGTGTGTGTGTGTTCCATGCAAATACTGTTTATTAGCAGACGTTTTTGAACCATAAAGTGAAAAGCATGTCATTGATCGAAATTTTGTTTGCTGATATTACATACGTATTTACCACTTGTGTGGGGTTTTTTTATACCAAGAGTTGCTCCCAAAATGGCATACAATTAAAATGCATGTAAAACAGTGTTTCTCAATCTTCCTAATGCTGCGACCCCTTATGTTGTGTTGACCCTCCACACCATAACATTATTTTGTTGTTACTTCATAACTGTAATTTTGCTACTGTTATAAACCACGATGTAAATATCTGATATGTAGGATATATTTGCATTCTCTGGACCAGGGGTGCCCACACTTTTTCAGCATGTGAGCTACTTATAATAAAACCAAGTTAGAAAGATCTACCTAACTCCTCAAGACTGGAGAGGGGAGGGGGCAGGGCTTGGCGCGGCCTGGCTCCACCCCCCTCTGGCTTCCGTGATACCAGCAGCTTCTCCAGGCTTGAGGATGGCAGTGGTAAGCCAGCCTTGTGCTAGCTATGCCACCACTGGCTTGGCAATGCCATCCTCAAGCCTGGAGAAGCTGCTGGGAGTGCCGAAGCTGGGGGCGGGGCTTGGCACGGCCAGGCACCGCCCCCCTCTGAGAAGGGCCCCATCCAGCTGGGATATACCTCCTTCGGTCCCGGGATCGACTGATCGATCGCGATCGACTTCCTGGGAAGCCCTGCTGTAGACCAAATTTGGCACAAAAACCCGATAAGCCCAAATTTGAATACTGGTGGGTTTGGGAGAGGATTGATTTTGTCATTTGGGAGTTGTAGTTGCTGGGATTTATAGTTCACCAACAATCAAAAAGCATTCTGAACTCTACCAACGATGGAATTGGACCAAACTTGGCACACAGAACTTCAATGACCAATAGAAAATACTGGAGAGTTTGGTGGGCATTGATCTTGAGTTTTGAAGTTGTAGTTCACCTACCGGTACATACAGAGAGCACTGTGGACTCAAACAATACTGGATCTGGAGCAAACTTGGCATGAATACTCAATATGCCCAAATGTGAACACTGGTAGAGTTTGGGGGAAATAGATCTTGACACCTGGGAGTTGTAGGTGCTGGGTTTAGTTCACCTACGATCAAGGAGCATTATTTTTTTATTTTAGGTTTTTATTGTTTAAATAAAATACAATGAAAGAGGGTGAACAGTATAAGATTATAGAAAAGTAGGAAAATAAAAACATTTGCAAAAAAAAGAAAAAAGGGAGGAAATGGGAAAAGATAAAAAGGGAAGGGAAAAAATAAAAAAATAGAAAAATAGAAAAGTAAAAATTAAAAAAGGTTGTGACTTCCATTCTTCTTCCGTTCCTCATAAATTCTTAATATCCATTGTTACTTAAAGTTTTTAATCTAATTTACTCCTTAGTCTTTTTCGTGATTTTACATGTTCTTCCTCCATGCTTACTTATTTTATTTGTCCATCTCTATTTTTATATAAAATAGGAAAGAAAAAAACCCATAAATTCTATAATTTTGCTCAATTCTTGCTGCCGTGGTAAAAAATATGAACAATTTTTCTGTATTTAAGTCCTTAAAGATTTCATTGTCCAGTATACCTAATAAGTAAAATTCTGGTTTCATCGGAAACTCAATTTTCAAAATCGTTTTACATTCTTTATGAATCATTTGCCAGTACTCTCTTATCTTTCCACATGTCCACCACATTTGGTAAAATGATCCTTCATGGGTTTTACATTTCTAACTAACTAACTAACTAACTAATTTTATTATTTATGAGTCGCCCTCCACAAATGTGCTCCGGGCGACTTACACAGCTAGACATCTACAATACTAAAATATTAAAATTTTAAAATATTAAAATGTTAAAATATGGGACTAGACAGGTTCCAGGTCACTGATTGTCACTTATGCATATGCTCTTCTAAATAGCCATGTCTTAAGTGCCGCCAGAAATGAAGTCAGGTCGAAGATGGCTCTTTGGTCTGGCGGCAGAGAGTTCCACAGGACAGGGGCCACAACGGAAAAAGATCTCTGTCTCGTGGACTCCAAATGAGCCCCCTCTCAGACCGGGACACAGAGAAGGTTCTCGTAGGCTGGCCGTGGTGCTCTCGGATGGATAGATGGTATCAGACGGTCTTTTAGGTATGTAGGACCCTGGCCCCGCAAGGCCTTAAGCGTCAGGGCCTTATAAAGGACTCTGTACTCGACCGGCAGCCAGTGTAAATGCTGTAAGGATGGCGTTATGTGACACCTCATAGGTGTTTTCGTGAGGAGCCTGGCGCCAGCATTCTATGCAATCTGCAGCTTGCGAGTTACTGACCGAGGTAAACCCACGTATAAAGCGTTGCAATAGTCCAGCCTTGATGTAACCGTGGCATGAATCACTGTGGCCAGCGCTCCGTTGGTAGATAGGGCGCCAGTTGCCTCACTCTGACGTAGGTGGAAGAAGGCCCTTTGCTTGTGGAGGCGATCTGGGCCTCCATCGTCATTTTAGAGTCCAGGATGACACCGAGGCTCTTCACAGTGGAAGATGGAGTCAGCGGTTCCCCTTCGAAGGGTGGCAGTGGATTGACTAGTTCTGATGGGCGGCCCGGCCATAGAATTTCAGTCTTTGCTGGATTTACCTTCAGTTTGTGGGCCCGCAGCCATCTCGTCACTGCTCCCAGGCACTGGGCAAAGTTGTCAGGCACCGAGGTTGCTCCAGGTTCCAACTTTAGGAGGAGCTGAGTGTCGTCGGCACACTGGTAACATTCCAGCCCAAAGCTCCGGACTAGCCCAGCGAGAGGCCGGACATAGATATTGAACAGCATAGGTGATAATAAGAACATAAGAACATAAGAAGAGCCATGCTGAATCAGGCCTCAGCCCATCTAGTCCAGCATTCTGTGTCACACAGTGGCCCACTAGTTGTACACAGGGATCTCTAGCAGAAAGGAGGGCAAAACCCTCACCTGCTCCCGACCCCCCACACCCAGTACCCGGGGAAAATCCTGCCTGCCTCCATCAACACAGAGGTGCACTTGGATGTCCTTTTCAGTAGCTACTGATTCCCTTGGTATCCATGAATCTGTCTAATCCTGCCTTGAAGCTGTCCAGGCTGACAGCTGTCACAACCTCCTCTGGAAGTGAGTTCCATAACCCAATGACCCTCTGGGTGAAGAAATATTTCCCTTTATTAGTCCTAACTTTCCTGCCTTGGAGCTTTAGGGAGTGCCCCCTAGTCCTAGTGTTGTGTGATAGAGAAAATATTTTTTCTTTATTCACCTTTCTATCCCTGCATGATTTTATACACTTCGATCAAGTCACCTCTTAAACGCCATCTTTCAAGGCTGAAAAGACCAAGGCGTTGCAACCTGATTTCATAAGGGAGCTGCTCCATCCCTTGGATCATTTTGTCGCCCTTCTTTGTACCTTTTCCAGTTCCGTTATATCCTTCTTGAGGTGCGGAGACCAGAATTGTACACAGTACTCCAAATGTGGCCTTACCATAGATTTGTAGAGAGGCAATACAACATTTGCCGACCTATTTTCGATTCCCTTCCTGATCATGCCTAGCATAGAATTTGCTTTTTCACTGCTGCTGCGCACTGGGTTGACATCTTCATTGAGCTGTCCACCAAAACCCCAAGATCCCTTTCCTGGTTTGTCTCGGAAAGCTTTGACCCCATCAATTGGTAGGTGTAGTTGGGGTTCTTTGCCCCGATGTGCATGACTTTACACTTGTTTAGGTTAAAATGCATTTGCCACTTTGTTGCCCATTCACTCAATTTCGAGAGATCTTCTGGAGCTCTTTACAGTCAGTTTCATTTTTAACTACCCTGAACAATTTAGTGTCGTCTGCAAACTTTGCTACCTCAGAATTTACTCCTACATCCAGGTCATTAATGAATAAATTAAAAAGTAACGGACCCAAAACTGAACCTTGGGGTACGCCACTTCTTACCTCTTTCCACCCAGAGAAATGTCCGTTTATTACCACCCTTTGTTTCCTACATAATATGGCGCCTTGGGGTACTCCACACTCAAGGAGAGATTTTTCAGATGTTTGGCCTAGCCATTCTACTCGTTGACTGCGTCCTCGTAAGAACGAGTTGAGCCAAGTTATGGCTGATCCTTGAATTCCCGTGGCAGCTAGTTATTGAATCAGCAGATCGTGGTCCACCGTATCAAAGGCAGCTGTGAGATCGAGCAGCATTTATTGTCTATATTTTTATACATTAAGTTTAGTTTTTTGGGGTTATATACCATCGATGGAGCATCTTTAGCCAGTTTCATTTAAGATCTGAAGCATATGTGAATTTTAATCTTTTTGGATCAAGGAGCATTCTGAACCCCACCAACTACAGAATTTGGCCAAACTTCCCACATGGAATCCTCATGCCTTGAAGGGACTCATTGGCATGAGCCTCCCTCCAGCCTCATACACTCTCCGTCACCTGCACATGCGCACCATGCTGCCATGCACTGAGCATGCCTGCTCTCCTCTCCCTGACTGAAGTCTCAGAAGCAGCCTTCTCCTTGGCTGAGAGGCCATCCACTCACAGTGGAGGGCTTTTGGTGGGAGGATTCGCCGTCTGTTTCCAAAAAGGAAGAGAAGGACAGGCAGAGTGATCTTCAGCCTTCTCTGCCAAAGGGGTTCCTAAGACCAGTGTTTTTCAACCTTTTCTGAGCCGCGGCACATTTTTCACATTTACCAAATCCTGGGGCACACCACCAACCAAAATGACACAAAATTACACTCTAACAGTAATATAGTTAATATGTTTTTAAATGTATTTATACACTCACTGTGAAACCTGGGCCTGTTTCGATGAACACAACATATATGACTTCCTCTCACATACTTATACATGGCTATCATGTCTTCTCTCAGCCTTCTCTTCTTCAGGCTAAACATGCCCAGCTCTTCAAGCTGCTCCTCATAGGGCTTGTTCTCCAGACCCTTGTGAAATTTCACCCTGAGTGAAACTTGCTTCCAGTTAACTATGGATATCATGAAGCTGTTATAAACAATTCTTTTGGGTGGGGGGGGGGGGCAACTCTCAAAAAATCCAGTAAAATAGTAAAAAAAACAAAAACAAAACAACAAGCAGAGAGGCTCAATTTGTTTCTTGGAAACGTGTGAATGCTTCAGCCTCCTGATGCTCCCAGGTTCGCTCACTGCCCAATTCACCGACGTGGAGCATCCAGCTTTGTTCTCGCGAGAATTCCCGGGGTGGAATCTGTACCCGATAATTTCCATCTCTGCCTAGAAGCCATAACTGGATGGCTGCGAGCCAGTAAGTTGAAGGTGAACCCGGCGAAGACGGAGATCTTGTGGCTGGGCCGCCTGGGGGGGGTAGAGACCCAGCTGCCGACGTTTGATGGCGTGGCACTTCGCCCCCAGGCATGTAGTCAAGAGCTTAGGGGTCTGGCTGGACCCCCAGCTGACTATGGAGACGCAGATTGCCTGCGCCTGCAAGACAGCGTTTTACCATCTGCGGCAGGCAAAACGTCTGGCTCCTTACCTCCCGCTGCGACCTGGCCATGGTGATCCAAGCCATGGTCATCTCGAGGCTCGATTACTGTAATGCGCTGTACATTGGCCTACCACTCCTTGTCGGCGATCCGAAACTTAAGCTGGTGCAGAACGCAGCAGCACGCCTGCTCTCAGGAGCATCAAGATCTGCCCACGTGACTCACTCTTGCGCCGAACTGCACTGGCTTCCTATTGAATTCGGTCACCTTCAAGGTGTTAAGGTTTTAACTTTTAAGGCCTTATATGGTTTGGGCCCAGTGTACCTGAAGGAGCGGCACCCCCATACGTGCTCAGAAGATCACTGCGTTCCGAGGGACTCAACTTACTAGAGGTGCCTGGTATCAAGACCTACAGGTTGTCGAGTACGCGGCAGAGGCGTTCACAGTGGCTGCGCCGAGCCTCTGGAACTCGCTGCCCGAGGAGACGCGAGCCCACGGGGCTTGATGGCATTTCGCCAAGTCCGTAAGAACTTTTTGGCTGTTCAGACAGGCATTCGTCCCTGACTGATGCGCGCTGTAATGTGCCATCCTGCCGCGTCTTGCCGCCTGCTTTACTGTCGATCTGCTAGGATTTTATTGTTGGGAGTGGGGTCTAAATTGGTTTTATGATGCTGTTTTTTATGTGTTTTATCTGGTTTTAAATGTTGTAAACCGCTCTGGGCTCCGGAGAGAACGGTCTACTAAATCGAATAAATAAATAAATAAATCCAAGCCAACGTGAAAACGCGCAGACTCAATCACTTC
>JARBWK010002608.1:0-14583 GCA_030556195.1 Anolis apletophallus
CATATCCGGTGATTCAGCATATCCCATAGTCCAAAGGGATGTGACCTCATGGCCCCATGAGTCAGCAGCAAGAGTCCAATTGTCCAATGTCCAGGCTCAGAGGAGTTACATCACTTCCCCCTGCAGCCTTGCACACATGTGGAAGTTACCTCACTTCCACATGACTCAGCACAGTCTTATATAACTGGAGCCCAAGGTCACCCAAGAACTAGGGCAAAGGTCGATGCAATCTCATGCCAGGCTGGGAGCTTGAACTTCACTCAAGCTCAAGTCTCCCAGTCCTGACAGCTGTCTTCCCTGTTTAAGGAGTTGATCACACGAGGCTGATAAATTGTAATTACAGCAGGATAACAGTGGGACATGTCACATGGTAGTGTTTTTCTTCTGTTTTTCTCTTGGACTCGGTACATGGAGACCATTGGGGACATGTATTTTACAAAAGGAGGCCATTACTTGATTGATTGTATATGTAAAAGAATTATTTTGCTGGCTATCTCCCACTGGAAGAATGGGAGCAAAGAAGTAACACCATGTGATAAGTTCCAGAAAGATGCTATTGTCCTGCCACAATTGTGAGTTGCCTGTGATTAACTTCTATGAGCAGAATGAAAATTCCAGTATTGAAAGTTGCCCCAGTTCTATGGTGAAAAGGTCCTACCTTACTGTACCATCCATGATTTTAGAGGCCTGTTGGAACAGTTCAAAGATTTGTTGGATCAAAACCTTCTCATGCCCATGAGATACCACTCAAAGGACTATAACAGGAACAATTATTTTGTTCCCGTTTGTGTTTAAAGAAGAGAAAAGGCTGAAAGAACAAAGATGTACCTGCTCCCCATGGGTATATAACTGACATGGCTCAGAAAGGGAATTTTCTCCATCATTGTAGACCTGCTCTGCAAACTACCCAGGCAGTAGTTCTCTTTTCAGCCCAGGACTCCGTATGCCTCATATCTGCTATTATTTTCCTCTGCAAGCAGCCTTTTTCTCCTTTGCATATTTTGCTGTGATATATTTGGTTTTGTGTGCTAGAGCAGTGTTTTTCAACCTTTTTTGAGCCGCAGCACACTTTTTCCATTTACAAAATCCTGGGGCACACCACCAACCAAAATGACACAAAATGACACTCTAACACAGTAATACATATAGTTAATATGTTTTTAAATGTATACACTCAGTGTAAAACATGGGCTTGTTTCAATGAACACAACATAAATATCCTGGCAGGAATTGTCACAACGCGGCCCTGACTCCACCCCGTAATCACACACACACACACGATGTCAATTAACTATTTATTAAGCACAAAATTAGAAGCAGGTGAAGAAGATAAATGTCCGAAAGGTTGAGATCAAATAGTCCAAGGCAAAAAGCAATCAATGTTCAAAGGTATTCAAAAACAAGGATCAAAGGCAAGGTCCATAAAAACAAAGCGAATCAAGCAAGGCAACAGAGTCCGTGGTTAGCAAGGTAAATCCAAAGTTCATGGAATCAACAGGGTTCCAAGGTAGTACTTGGCAAGGCAAGCCAGTCTCTAGCTTCCAGGAGGACAGCAAGCTGCTACGTCTCTCCAGCTCCAACGTGGCCAGCAAACTGAGGAACTTTCCCACAAAGTGCCTACTTAATTCCCTCCTTTGTGGGACCAGCGCCTTTCCAGGCCTCGCTTCCAATCTCTCCGTGTAGCCTCAATACTCCCCCTTCGGTCGAATCTCTGCTCAGGAATTGCTCCATCTGCGCCGTTATCTTCCTGGGAAACTGGCTCGGCCTCGGCTTCCATGTCCTCTTCAACATCTGGCGTAAACACCCGTTCCTGCGAACCAAAACCTCCCGGTCTTTCATATTCCGTATCTGATCTGGAATCAGGAGAGCCTTCATCATCGGAATAGGCCTCTGGCCAGGTGTCATCCCATTGCAGGCTGTCTGTAGGTGATGCGGATCCATCATCCCCAGGATCACCTTCAGCTGGATCCAGAGCAAGTGGAACCCCTGGGGCTGCACCCTGCCCTCCTGGCTGAGGTGGGGGCAGATTGGCCTCCTGCCCCCCCCCCCCCGGCTGAGATGAGGGCTGAGTTGCTACAGGAATGGCAGAAAGATACAAACTTCCCACACAGAACTCCCATAACCAAGAGAAAATGCTATAAGAGTTTGGTGGGCATTGACCTTGAGTTTTGGAGTTGTAGTTCACCTATATCCAGAGAGCACTGTGTACTCAAACAATGTTGGATCAGGACCAAACTTGGCATGAATACTCAATATGCCCAAATATGAATGCAGATGGAGTTCAGGGAAATAGACCTTGACATTTGGAAGTTGTAGTTGCTGGGATTTATGGTTCCCCTACAATCAAAGAGCATTCTGAACCCCACCAATATTAGAACTGGGCCAAACTTCCCATACAGAACCCCCAGGAGGCAAGAGGAGGTCTCTACTTGGGGAAAGGGAGGCGGGCCTTCCCAATGCATGTAGAGGGAGAGACCAAGTAGACAACGGGTGGGGAGGGTGTGTGTGTGTAATTTTGTGCCTTTATTGAGGTATGTTTCTTAGGGTGTTTATACTTCAACACACTAGACTCTCCCCCCCCCCCCCGGAGGTTCCAATTTCCCACGGCACACCTGATGATCGCTCACGGCACATTAGTGTGCCCGGCACACTGGTTGAGAAACACTGTGCTAGAGGGAAGAGTAGTACATTTTGGGTTGACTATGTCTTAGCCGTTTGGCTGTCTTGGGATGTTAAGACTCAACTCTATACAATCACACCAAAGAAAAGAAAAGAGAATTCAACATTGGGTGCAATTACTGTACTCAGGGTTTCTTGCGCCATCTCTCCCCCCCCCCCCCCCGGCCCATGCATAGCCTCCAAGGTGCTACAAGATCCCTTTGCATACTGATATTCCAGAGTAGCTGACTTTGAATTCTCCTCACTTAGAAGTCTTTTATTTTATCTTATTAAGAAAACTTTTTATATTTTATAGTGGAAGAAAAATCAGAAAATCTTACCTGTTCTACCCATTTTATTTTGATATTTTGAGATATTTAGGGATATATATTCAGCATGACTTTTAAAGAAAGAGTTCTGCTATTCCATTTAGCAAGGTTACCTTCCTGGCAGAAGAACTCTTCCCCCTTTTTAAAAAGTGTCATTTTAATGGATTTACTAAAAGGGCATGGGAGTTGTGCCTTCCTCATAAATTGTTTTTATGCCTCAAGAGAAATAAAATGCATTTCAGATTTGCCTTCTTGCATCTAATCTTAGATGAGGGGTCATTTAGATTATTGACTCCAAACAGAATTAAAATAAGGGTGGAATTCTTCCTGTGCTTCGTGACCAGGCATCAGCCGCTCAGAGAAGGAGAGCCGTTCTGTTGGCATTTGGGGAGCAGATAGATGTCATTCCATCAGGAAGTAAAATGAAATATTGAAATATGACAAGAGTTCTGCTTCTGATTGTCACAGTATCTTTTGCTGGTGGAAGTGAGTAGAAAAATCAACCACTTCTGTCTAAGTCATCAGCAAGTGAATCTCCTTCACTTGATGCCGTTGATACCTGATAAAGTAGACAGGATGAAGTGGGGTACAATTGTGGCAATATTACCACAGTTATAACTATGTAAGGATTGTAAATACAGAGCACTTATGGATGGAGAACTCCAGGTTATGCATCTTTAAGTCTGAATATTATTAAGTTAGAAATTACACAGCGGTGTGACCACTTCCATGTCCTAACAACATTACATTGTGGTACATACACAGTGTATGCACATGGTCTCTGCTATTGAGGCGAGTAATCCACTTAAGATGGGGAGTGGGTATTTCACCTAGAAATACAAAGTCTGTCACTGCCTTCATGCTTTCTCCCTCTATTTCCCAGTTATCAATCAGTCTGGTTGCCATAGTCTTGGTTTTTTTAAATGTTTAACTGGGACCCAGCTTATGCACTTTTTGCTCCTCAGCTCCTCACTTTCAGCCATTAAAGTGGTATCATCTGAATATCTAAAGTTGTTTTGTCCAGCAATTTTAACTCAAGCCTTGGATTATTCAAGCCTCTCACATTACATGTGTTCTACATACAAATTGAATAGGTTGGATGAGAGTATACAGCCCTGCCGTACTCCTTTCCCAATCTTGAACCAGACTGTTGTTCTGTGGTCTGTTCTTACGGTTGCGGCCAACTTTACTTGCTGTCAAATCTGATTTTGATTCATGCAATTGATTAATGTTCTCTGCCACCACATGAGGCAGCAAATTATTTTCAGAAGGTGTGTGAGTTTTTCCACCAAACATTCATGGCTTTCTAACTGCTGCCTAAAGCTACTGACCTTTCCTCCCTAATGGTACTGTTGCCCTTAAATGTGCTGGTAAGGCAACACAATGCTCAAATGACAAACTTGATTCAATCTGTAGTGTCATCGTACTTTTACATTGTTTATGTCAACCCATAGGAAGAGCTTTGCCATCTTTGACTGATATAGGTGCCAGTTCCCTATATATTTAGTGTGACTTTTTGAAGGCTGATTCTACACATGCTGAGCTGAATGTGTGAAGATGATCATCATGAATGTGTAAGAGTTCAGAATGGGTCTACTTGAGAAAGATAAATATAAATGGCAACTCCTATACTAGAAGAAAAGTGCATTGTAACCCTTCATTAAGTTTCTTCTAATAGGAAACTAGGAATTTCAGTAATTTTATTCCTTCTGTGAGAAAGTCTTTGAAAACCACTGTTTTCAACACAATGAAAGCGGTGGCGAGAGGGTTATGTATACAAGAGACAATTAATCTCAAAAAAAGGCAAGAAGAAAGGAAAAAGAATTTAGAAAAAGAAATAGATGAGTTGGAAAAAAAAAGTATATAATAAAGAGAGAGACATTTATGCAAGGCTGAGAGCTAAAAAAAGAGGAATTGGAAAAATGGAAATAGATGAAGTACAAGAAAATTTAATATATTTAAGGAGATTTTTGAATTTAGTAATAAGAACTCAAAGATGCTAGCCAAATCCACACAAAAAAAGAAAATGGAAGGTATAATAAGCACGATAAAAGATAAAACGGGTAAAACATGTAGATCTATGAAAGAAAAATTGAAGGTTTTTGAAGAGTTTTACAAGGAATTACACCAAACAAAAGCCAGCTCCATAGAAAAATTAGGAAATATGTGGAGGAAAATTGGGAGAGTAGGTTGGAGGAGAATGACAAAGAAATGTTGGAACAACCTATTAAGAGGATGGAAATAGAGGAAGTTATTAAGAATTTAAAAGTTGGGAAGGCTCCAGGTCTGGACGGTTTGGGAACAGAATATTATAAAAGCTTCAGAGGTGTATTGATTCCAAAACTATTAGAACTGTACAATGGAATAATGAAAGGAGAAAATATCCCAGAATCATGGAGGAAGTCATTAATAATATTAATACCAAAACCCGATAGAGATTTAACAGACCCAGGGTCGTATAGGCCCATATCACTAGTTAACCAAGACGCGAAGATTCTATCTGCTATAATAGCCAATAGAATGAACAAGTGTATGTATAAATATATAAAAAGACCAATGTGGGTTTGTAAAAGGAAGACAAATGTCAAACTTGATAGGGAAAGTACTAAATAAAATTTGTGTGGTTCAAGAGAGGAATTTAAAAGTAGGGATATTATCATTAGATATATTTAAAGCTTTTGATTGTGTGGAATGGCGGACTTTAAGCAAGATTATGAACAAATTTGGAATGGGAAGTAGAATAAAAGGTTTACTAGAACAATATTATTCAAGAAATTCAGCAGTCGTAAATATAAAAGATTGGGGTGACAAAAGAAATAAAAGTGACAAGGGGAACAAGACAAGGATGCCCTCTATCACCAATTCTGTTTGCGATGGTGATAGAACTATTTGCAAATGCCATTAGGAATGATAAAAACTTAGAAGGGGTAGGAATAAAGGAAAAGCAGAAGATGAGCTTATTTGCAGATGATACATTGTTATTTATTGAAAATATAGTAGGTAAAATGGATAAAGTAAAGGAACATCTAGAGAAATTTGGGGAATCAACGGGTCTACAAGTTAATTGGAATAAGTCAGAAATGATGCTATTTAATTATACAAAGAAAGTAGAAAAAGATTTTACAGAACAAAGAAAAATGGGAATTAGATTAAAGAACAAATTAAAATACCTTGGAGTAATAATAACAAAAGATTTAAAAGAAATGGAAGAGGTAAATGTAGTAGCATTGAGAAAAGAGGTTCAAAAAAAAATTAACAGAGTACGACAGTATACATCTATCTTGGTTTGGAAAGATAGCATTAGTAAAAATGAAAATACTCCCAAAGATAAACTTCATATTTAGAATGCTGCCACTTCAAATTACAGAGGAAAAACTAAACAGATGGCAACAAATGATAAATAAATATTGCAATGGTAGTAAAAGAAATAGACTAAACAAACAGTTATGGTATAAATCGCAAAAAGAAGGAGGTTTAGCACTCCCTAACATTAAAAAATATTATGAAGCGAGTAGATTGAGACTGGTTATAGAAGGAATGATTAAAAAAGATGGGGTAGAATGGCTAAGAAATTACTCAGGAAAAGTGGAAGAAGAAATGTGGAATATATTTTTTAAACAATTCACGAGGAAAAAAATTAGGGAAATTAGAAATCCAATGTTGAGTAATATATTAGAAGTGTGGAATAAATACAGGAGAATGTTAATAACGGATGGATCAGTAATAACCCCAATTGTAATGGGAAAGAAATTTCCAAAGAATTTAAAACAAATAATGGATAAAATGTTAAGGGAAGTTTTTTTTAGATAAAATGGGGGATTGGATAAAAGTAGGAACGAAGAAGGAAATGATTATGGAAGAATTTAGAGAAATAAAATTGACATGGTTCCATTGTATACAATTAGAACAATGGTTTAAAAATTGGCTAAAAAACAATAAAAAAAGGAAGTAAGGTTAACCAATTTGAACAAATAATACAAAATGGGAGGGATGTAGAAGAGCACGAAAACTTGAAAGGAATAACTAGTAAAATATATAAGATAATAATTGAAATAAAGGAAGGAAAAACAAAAAATAACACCCTTAAGGAGGTCTGGGAAGAAGACTTAGGGATAAAAATAAAGGAAACAGAATGGCAACAATTGTGGAGACAAAGACATCTTAAAAATTTATCAATAAGGATTAAAGAAAATTATTATAAATTAATATGGAAATGGTACCTTACACCAGTAAGAATGGCAAATATAAATAAAAACTACTCGAAAAACTGTTGGAGAGGATGCCAAGAAACAGGAACATACATACATATGTGGTGGCAATGTAAATATGTAAGCAAATTTTGGGCGAAAGTATTTAAAGAAATAGAAGATATAATGAATATTAAAATAGAAAGAAGTCCTAGTATAGCTTTATTATCATTATATAATAGTATACAATTGGAAAAAAAGGATAAAGATGCGATAACAAACCTATTAACAATAGCAAGACTGCTTATAGCAAGGAATTGGAAAAAGAAATAAATATACAAATAGAGGAATGGTACAAGGAAGTATGGAAACTGGCAATAAATGACAAGTTAACATGTATATTAAAAGTAAAAAGAGGTATATGGAAACAAAGTGATTTTTATGAGGTATGGAGAAAATTTATTGAAAAAGGATTAGAAAAGGAAGAAGGAAGGTTACCTCCACAAGAAGAAATGAAATTTTGGACGAATGATATGTAAAAGCAATGGCTTGGGGAGGGGGGGAGCACAGCGGTGAGGGATACAAAAATGTATAAGAAAAACATAATGGCAGATGCTAAAGATTGAAGTATTGTACCTAGAAATGAATAACATGAATCTGCTGTAAATAGACATTGTATAATATTGTGTTGATAATGATAAAACAATAAAAATATTTTTTTAAAAAGAAAAGAAAAGAAAACCACTGTTTTCAAACCCTATTGCCAATTCAATACCTATTCTGTGCAAAATTTGCATGTGGTCATTTTGCACAGAAAGCATTATTTTCTGCACTGGTAACAGGTCATGCTGTTTTGTTCTTGTCAAGATTTCTTGACAAAAACACCTTTGCTTGTTTTCTGACAGTTAAAAATGTTTTGGAATACCTTCCATCCCTAGAAATGTGCAATATAAACAAAAACAACCCGTTGGCTCTTGACCCATAAAGCTCAATATTGTCAGCACTGAATGGCAGCAGCTCTCCAGGGTTTTGGGCCAAGGATTCAACCTGATACCTTCTGTATATAAAGCATTTGCTTAGGGTCCCTGAATCACAACTCCCCCAAAAGAGGAATATTGGGAGTGTGTAGGGTTGATATTGCATTTTGGACTAGCATGGGTCCATCAAAACCCTGCATAGGGATAAAGTGTTGTGGGTTGTAGTAATATTCCTTTTGTTAGCAAATAAATTATGCCTTCAATGCGTGATCGGTGTGATCTGTCCCCTCTGGTTCCCTTCTTTCTTTCTGTTTTTAAGGGGGGAGAGAATGAGAGCGGGAAGAGAGAAGATATGCAGATGAAGAGAAATGTCTGGGAGAAAGCAAACATTATCCTTGTCTGGAATGGATAAGTTGATGAGAAGGGAAGCAGAAACCTAGAAATAATTGTGCTGATTCCTATGCGGCTTGATAGTGACCCTCTACAATATGCTGTCTGCAGCAAAATGAAAGCAGTGGCCCAGGGCAAGCCATGTGCCCTTTCTTTTAGGCTGTTTCTATTAATGGATCTGGGGATGGTGATCCATTGGTCTTATGTCACTAGATGAGTGACCATGTGACTAACCAGTTGGCAGCTGGCTGCTGAATTAAAGATCTGAGACTCAGAAGGGAGCTGTCATTCAGCAAAAGCTGCTCGGTTCAACAACAGCAGGAGGGATCAGCCAATAAGGAGGGGAAGAGAGAAGAGCCAGGGTCATATGTGCACTGTGACAAAGGCAGCCCTCAAGGGCTGCCAGGATATCCTATAGAAGCAATTTAGGCTTCCTCAAGGACAATGGCAATCAGCAATAAATGACACAATGTAGTAAAGCCCACTGGGGCTTGAAGGAAGAGTTCCTTGGAACTTAAGAGCCCACAGTCATCATAGCTTCTATGTTTTGATCTCTATGTTTAGTTATGCCAGTTTAAATTTGTGCTTCAAAGAGGTCATACTGTACTTTGCCACATAAATAGTGCTAGCTGGAGAAATTACTTTGGTTTTTTTTCAAAGTTGCTGACATTGTATTTGTACTCTGGTCTAGTACACATTCCTAAATTGTTCACTATTATTAGGGAATTGTACATTTTCATGATATTTGGGGGAGAATAATTTGGTTAATAATAAACACTAGATACGACTTCCGGTGGGAAATGGCGACGGGAAAGCCACGCTAAGGGAAAGCTCCCAAGGCGAGGACTCACGTAGAGCGGCTTGGTTGAGCTGAATGCTCCCAACTCCCTCCTGATCGAGTGAGGGGGGTGTCGAACCCATTGGTGAGCCTGTGGATCCCAAAGAACCCTTTCCCTCAAGGGGGGGGGTCTAGAGGGTCCGGGCAAAATCCAGGAAGGCGAGCCGCTCCGTGAGGAGCAGACTGCGAACGCAAGACTGCAAACCGCTGCTACCCCCACTTTCCAAACAATCAAGAAGAAGGAATGAACGAAACCTCTGGGAAGAGGAGGAGGAACGTAAGTTCCCAAATAATTAATTTCAAGCTTGCTAAGAAGTTAGAGTCAAAAGAAAGAAGGAGAGAAGTTAAGACTAAACAGTAAAGGAGAATAAACTATGAAAGATTAAGAATTGGCAACGGGGATAGCTCGTGGATTCCAAATTAAAAGCCAACAAATGAAATTTAAACTGAGATCCAAGCAAGAAGTAAGTAAGACAATACCGGAAGGAAAGAAGAGCTGTAATATTGTAAAAGGAGAGGCAGAAAGAAAAGGGGACCTATCAATCCTGAGTTCTCCCATCCACCCCACCCCCCCGATTGCCCTGAAAGGAAGAAAGCCCAGGAACCCCAAATAGCTAGAAAGGGAGAAGAAACGGAAGATCTGACCTTGGCGCCATGATGTTATGACTGGCGAGCCCTTCTTCATAAACAAAGTGAGGAGAAAAAGCGGAAACTGTAAGGGGGAGACGAAAGGAGGACGCGAAGAGGCTTTTGGGAGTGAGAAGGGAAGTTGGGGGAGAGTGCAACTGGGAGAAGGCATCAGAGGAAGGGGCGGAAGTGACGTTTACATCGGAGGGAAGAAGGAAGAGCGAAAGGAACGAGAGGAGAGAAAGAGAGGCCCGCGAATCATAGAGACACCACAGAGACACTAGAGAGAAAGATTGGGATAGAGCGCCACAAACAAGAAAAGGAGAGTTGGCACCGCCAGGAGGAAGGAGGCCTTTTTGGATAACGGAGAAGGTGTATGAGGAAGGAATGTGCATGACAGAGGGGGGGGGGAACCCACGGAGAAGACAACAGAGGAGTGAATAACCAAAGAGGGAGTAGTGACGACGGAACACCGAACAGAAGAAAAGAAGTCCTTTCCACAGAAAAGAAAAGGAAGGTTCAGTAACTTAATCAATTAAATAAATAATTAAAAATATCAACTGAACAAATGAATTTAAATTGATAGATAAGCTAGTTAAACTACATTTTATTAGAAAAGTGATTATTGAGAACTGATTATTGTTGGACTGCCCTGCACAAGAATTAATTGGACATTTGATTAATTGGAATTAGTGTAATTTTAAAGTATGGATAAACACAGAGACCTAAAAGCCCTCCAAGGAGAAGCTCCATTGGGGGAACGGATAACTCTATAAATTTGGCAGACATTATGAAGGAGATACAAAACTCAGTGAAAAGAATGATAAAGTACAGAAAGAAGTACATGAGATGATACAGAAACAAGATCAATATCACAAGGTGACACAAGATGAACTCACAACTATGAAAAAGGAAATAAAAGAGGATGTGGGCCAAATCAAAAAGGACATAACTCATCTATATGGAGATGTTAAAGGACTACAAGAAAGTAAAGCAAAACAGAGGCAATCCAAACCAATTTAAAGAAAGTCAAGAATTTGGAAGCTCAAAACGAGAAATTGAACGGAACCAAGAGAGACTACAGCAGAGAGAGATGGACTACCAGATCCGTCTGAGAAATATTCAAGAAGAGACAAGAGAGGATTATAACAAAAACGGTGGTAGGATTACTTTCTAACTCATTAGAAATGGAGGAACAGGGATGTTGAAGAAGAGGTGGACCAAGTCTTCAGAATTCTCAGCATACGCAAGACAACATAAGACACCAAGAGACACCATTGTCCAATTTTCAAAAAAGGAGAACAAGGGATGAAGTGTTTAAAAACCAATCAAACCCTATGGTGCACAAGGGCATGAAGATAGTGGTACTAAAAGAATTCACAATCGATCTTGAATAAACGAAGGAAATATTTCTTCTTGACGGAAGAATTAAAGAAACGCTCAAATAAGATACAGGTGGGAAAGAAGAGAAGGACTGATGGTCACCTATCAAGAAGAGAGATTTTTGGCTGACTATGAGGAAAAGGCAAAAGACTTTTATAAGAAACTAACACGAGAACCGAAGGAAGAAAGCAAGAAGGATACTCTACGAAAGGAAATATAAAGAAAAAGCAAGATTTGACTCCCCAGAAGACTACGACGGCTATGTGATAAAAGGAACAGGGAAATTGGCAATGGCAGCGGCAATCCCCAAGTGAAATGGAAGAACCCGGATCTAGCGAGGAAAAAATGATTTAGATGGCTGAAATACAACAAAATGCTTTGTAAACAACATTAATGGTCTGAATTCTCCTCAGAAACGAAAAAAGGTTTATAACAAATTAAAACGTCTAAATTATGACATATTGGCATTACAGGAAACACATATTTCAGACAAATACGTTTCCCAATTAAGAAATAAAAAAATGGCAAAGAATATTACTCAGAATGTGAGAAAAAGAAAAGAGGGGTATATATATGCCAAAGAAAACTTAAAAACTGAGTTGGCGCTCAAAGATCACAAGGAAGAATGGTGGCCATTATATTTGCATATTGGGGAATCAAAACCCTGATATGTACATTTAAAAGCGCCAAATGGTACCAAAACTAAGTTCATTCAGACCCTAAGAGAAAAATGAAGGAAGTGGAATTTGATGAACTTCTCCTTTAGGAGACTTTATGGGGTCTTGAGCAGTGACTTGACAAGAGTACAAAACGAAAGAAAGGGAGTAACTCCAAAAGTAATAGCCAACTAACAAAAATTCCTAGACTGAAAGAGGAACTGGAATTGGAGTGACATTTGAGAATTAAAAATGAAAACACAAGAGACTACACTTTTTTTCAAATCGCCATCAAACATGGTCTAGGATAGACATGGCGGCTACAAAAATTTAGTTATAAAATAAATGAAATAAATATTTTGCCGAGGATCTGTCAGACCATTCACCCCTGTAGTTGTGATCAATCAAAGGAAAGGGAAAATGGAGATTAAATGAAACCTTTTGAAAAAGAAGAAGATTCAGACAGGTATAAAGTATAATTCGAGATTATATCAAATTAAATGATATAAAGAAACTATATCCCAAATTCTATGGGATGCATTGAAAGCCGTCTTGAGAGGACATCTGATCCAACATAATGCCAGAAATAATAAGGCAAGAAATAAAGAAATGAAGGAAAATAGAAGTAAAATAGCACTAAAGGAGAAAGAGGCTAAACTCAAACCTAAAAATAAAACCCTAGTTCGAGAAATACAGTTCTTTTTTAAAAAAATAGTCTTTTATTAATTTTCAATTAACAGAATACAAAAGGACAAGTAGCACATTATGTGGGTATTCCCTGCGTCTCTTCCTCCTTCTGAGGTGCAGCCACGAGGGTCCTAAGCATGTGTGACAGGGGGGATGGAGGGTGGTAGGGAGGGGGGTGAAGATTGGGATAGACAATAGGGCGGTGGTGGGGTTGAAAGAAAAGACAAGTAAAGCAGGCGAGCGTATTGTACATTTCAACTGAGCATAATTGTAATGCAGTCTTTTCTTAGAAATCTCCATTTTCCCTATAAATAAAGAAATAAGAAAAAGAACACAACGGTATTCTTAAAAAAGGAAAGCATTCTTTTAACCTAATATTATTCCTTCAATATTATTTTCTCACTTAGAGCAAGTTTTTACCACTTTAAGTCTATTTCTATATCAAATTCTTTACAGTAGTTCATTTAATTGTTCATATTTATTTGGGCCTACCATATCCCCCTTTGGGGGTTTTTTTTTTTCCTATCCCACAGTCTTTCCATTTGGGGGGTATCTATAATTTTGGGGCCCCCCCCTCCCTTTTTTTGGGGTTATTAACAAAACCCCCTTTTTTGCAAAAAATCTTTGCTGCTGTTTTTCGTATAAAAATTTTTTTTAAAAATTTAGTTTTTATCCCAGTTTTTTGAGGAAAATTCTGGTCTCATTGTTACCCTTTTTTTCCCAAAATTTTTTTCCCTCTTTTATGGGCATACCCCAAAAAATTTTCTTTTTTGCACAGCCCCCAAAAATGAAAGTCGCCCTTTTTTTTTTAAACCCCGCATCGGGGGCCTTTTTTTTACTTTTTGCGATTTTTAAAAGGGTTTTGCCATCTGTATTTATTTTGGGCCCAAATTTTCCTTTTAATTCCAAATGTTTAGATTATTTTTTCCCAAAATTTTTCTTTTTCCCAATTTGGGGAATTTTATATCCCCATTCCCTTTTCCCCTGTTAGATGTCTCTTCTTTTTATCCTTCTGTTTTTTTTTTTAAAATTTATATATTTTTTTTTTTTTTGTTTATTTTTTAACAATTTTTTCAATTTTTATTGTTTTTTTTACAAAAACCTTCTTTTTATCCCCTTTTTTATTTAAAAATTTTTGGTATGTTACAACCCCATTTTCTTGTTTTCCCTCTAAGGGGTTTTTTTTTTTAAAAACCCCCTGTCCCGTCCCCTTTTTTTTGATCTTTTGGGTTTTTCCCCGTATTCATCGATCTGTCAACTGGGAACTTTTCAGGAAGGCCAAGGGGGTCTTTTTTTTTTATTTCCCATAGTGCTTTATCCCAAAAACCTTTATTAATGCCCTAATGTTGGGGTCTTTTTCATTCACATTTTTTTGATTTTTTTTAAAACAAGTAAGCATGTAGACCAATTTAGGGGTTAAAAACCCCCAAGTTTAGTAATCTTTTTGTTAGTTCACCACTCTTTTTTAAGATAGGCAGTTTGCCCCTTTAAAATAATTTAATCGGGGGGCCCCTTCCCCCCCTTTCCCCCGGTTCTTTTTAAAAAAATTTTAGCCTCACCCGCGGTTTTTTTCCCCGCCCCCAAAGAAAATTTAAAATTATTCTATTCCCCCACTAATTTTTCTTTTTTTTTAATTGGAATTTTTTAAAAATTTATTTTGGGGGGATTTTATCTTTTAGTCAATCTCCCCCAAAAAAAAAAGATTTTTTTTTTTTTTTCCCCCTTTTTTGGGAAAATCTCTCCCCCCCTTTCTTCCCTAGTTATTTTTATTTTGGGGGGTTTTTTGTTTATTTGAATGCCTAAGTATTTAATTTTTAAAAAAGACGATTTTTTGAAGTTCCCCCTTTTTTT
>JARBWK010002609.1:0-14581 GCA_030556195.1 Anolis apletophallus
TCTTCGTCTGCGTCGTCTTCATCTTCGCCGTCGCCTTAGTCATCTTTGCCGTAGTCTTTGTCGACGCCGCCGTCGTCTTCGTCGTCGTCTTCATCGCCGTCTTCGTCGTCTTCGTCGACGTCTTCGTCGTCGTCTTCGTCGTCGTCGTCTTCGTCGTCGTCTTCGTCGCCGTCTTCGTCGCCGTCTTCGTCGCCGTCTTCGTCGCCGTCTTTGCCGTCGTTCGTCGTCGTCTTTTCATCCGCCGTCTTCATCGTCGCCTTCGTCATTGCCTTCGTCGCCTTCATCGTCGCCTTCGTCGCCTTCGTCGCCTTCATTGTCGCCTTCGTGCCTTCGTTGTCGTTGTCTTTGTCGTCGTCATCTTAGTCGTCGTCCTCGTCGCCATCGCGTTCGCCACCGCCGTCGCCTGCGCCTTCATCTTTGACATCGTATTCGTCATCTTCGTCAACGTCTTAATCGTCGTCTTCGTTGTCTTCGCCGCCTTCATCGTCGTCTTCATCGTCTTCTTCGCCTGCGACGCCTTCTTCGTCTCCGTCGTCGTTGCCGTCTTCGTCGCCGTCTTCGTTGCCGTCTTTGCCGTCGTCTTTGTCGTCGTCGTCTTTGTCATCGTCGTTTTCGCAGTCTTCGGCGGCGTCGCCTTCGTTGTCGTTGTCTTTGTCGTCGTCATCTTAGTCGTCGTCCTCGTCGCCATCGCCTTCGCCACCGCCCGCCTGCGCCTTCATCTTCGACATCATATTCGTCATCTTCATCGTCTTAATCGCCTCCGTCTTCGCCTTCGTCGCCTCCGTCGCCTCCGTCGTCGTCTTCGTCATCGTCTTCGTCGTCTTCGCCTTCGCCTTCGTCGCCTTCGTCGTCTCCACCGTCGTCTCCATCGTCGTGTCCGTCGCCGTCTTCGTCGTCGTCTTCGTCGTCGTCTCCTTCGTCTTAGTCATCGTCTTCTTCGCCGTCTTCGTCGTCATCGTAGTCGTCTTCCTCGTCGTCTTCCTCGTCGTCTTTGTCGTCGTCTTCGTCGTCGTCTTCGTCGTTGCCTCGTCGCCGTCACGTTCGGCTTCGTCGCCTTCGCCGTCTTCGTCGTCATTGTCTTCGTCTGCGTCGTCTTCATCGTCGCCGTCGCCTTCGTCGTCTTCGTTGTCGTCTTCGTCGGCGCCGTCGTCTTTGTCGTCGTCTTCGTCGGCGTCTTCGTCGACGTCTTCGCCGACGTCTTCGTCTTTGCCGTCTTCATCTTTGCCGTCGTCGCCTTCGTCTTCGTCGCTTTCGCCGACTTTGGCGTCTTCGGCATCGCCTTCATCGTTGCCTTCGTCGCCTTCATCGTTGCCTTCGTCACCTTCGTCGCCTTCATCGTCTCCTTCGTCGCCTTCATTGTCGTTGTCTTTGTCGTCGTCACCTTAGTCGTCGTCCTCGTCGCCATCGCGTTCGTCACCGCCGTCACCTGCGCCTTTGTCTTCGTCGACGTCTTCATCGTCGTCTTCGTCGTCTTCATCATCTTCATCGCCTTCGCCTTCGTCGCCTTCGTCGTCTCCGTCGTCGTCTCCGTCGTCGTCTCCGTCGTCGTCTCCGTCGTCGTCGTCGTCGTCGTCGTCGTCTTCGTCGTCGTCGTCGTCGTCTTCCTCGTCGTCTTCCTCGTCGTCTTCCTCGTCGTCTTCCTCGTCGTCTTCGTCGTCGTCTCCGTCGTCGTCTCCGTCGTCGTCTCCGTCGTCGTCTTCGTCGTCGTCTTCGTCATCGTCTTTGATGCCGTTGTCGTCGTCTTCCTCGTCGTCTTCCTCGTCGTCTTCCTCGTCGTCGCCTTAGTCGTCGCCTTCATCGTCGCCTTAGTCGTCGCCGTCTTCGTCGCCGTCTTCGTCGCCGTCTTCTACCAAGTACCGCAGCCAATTGTCTATTGTCCATTTTGTGGAGTTCTTCCATCCTAAAACCACCACGGCCTGGGCGCTTTCTATCATTGCTGACTTAATTTCCGAGTGTTCACCCATCTTGTGCTTTTTAACCAACACCGCCATCTCTTTTGTGACAGTCCATTTTATATTCAAAGCTCTGTTTATCTCCCCTTCTACCTCTTTCCAGAATCTTTGGACTACCTCGCATTCCCATAATAGGTGCATATAAACCCCTTTATCTCGGCAGCCATGCCAGCATCGAGAACCCGCATTTTGGGAGATATATGTTAATTGGGCCGGAGTACGATACCACTTATGCAGTATTTTCCTCCTTGTTTCCCTCATTCTCGTATTCTTAAGTTTGGCAATATCCCCCACTATCCTCTCCATCTCTGCTTCTGAGACTTGCAATTCCCTCTCCCACATTGTGGCTAACTCTTCTACCATACTTCCCCCTGATGATATTAACATATTGTATATCCTTCCAACCTGGACCCTTTTCCCTTCCTTCTTTTCCCTAATTATCTTCTCGAATTCCGTATCCTCTCTTTGCAAAGCCTCTCTAACCTCCCTCTGTTTAAGGTAGTCACTTATTGCCCTGATTTGCAGCCACCGCCTTTCTCCTAACCAATTTTCCAGTCTTTCTCTCCTAATCCTACCCCCTTCATCCACTAATTGCTCCAGGCTTGTAATCCCCTTCTCTCTCAGTATCCTTATTATGCTACTCAAATTTTCCTCTCTCTTAGGGTTCATTATCTCTAGCGAGGCCACTTTTGATACTCCCGGTGCTATCTTTCTTTGCCAAACTTTCCACACTTCCATAGTAGCTCTCATTGGTCCAATCAATTTGTCCACCTCACTTTTGTCCCATCTCCTAAATATCAATTCCTCAGTTCCAAATCCATTCACTTCTTTTTCCAATTTTGCCCATCTCTTATCCTCTTCCTGCAGCTCTATCAGTCTTTCAATTTGAAAGGCATCTCTATATGTTTCTAAACTAGGGATTCCCCATCCTCCTTCCTTTTCATTTGCAATCAACCATTTTTTCCTTATCCTTGGTTTCTTTCCTCCTTCCACCCAATAATTCAGTTTCCTATCCCATTCTTTTATCTTTCCTCCCGGGAGGACCCCTGGCAGAGCCTGGGCTAGGTATAAGAACTTGGGCAAGATCATCATTTTAACTGCTCTTATTTTCGCCATCCTTCTCAGGCCTTTCTGTTTCCAGCCTTTCACCTGTTTCAGAATTTTTTTCCAGACCTTTCCATAGTTTGCTTCTATTATTCTCTCTGTATTCTTATACAGGTTGGAGGCCCACTATTACCATCAGCAGCACCCAGGAGCACTGGTTCCCGAGCACTGGCTCAAGCGGTGTCCCCAATGCACCTAGGTGATCAGAGGGAAGTAGTTAACATCTCGCCGAGGGTGCAGGGGGGCAATGTCCACTCCGAAGCGAGGCCATCCCCCCGACGGAGACTATCCCTGGGTCTGCCTCCAAGACAGACGAAGGACAATATGAACACCATGAACCTTCCCCCGCCTGGCACAGCAAGGGCTAAGCCAGGAAGCGGTGGATATAGACCCAGGACCTTCTGGGGGGCCAATTTCAACAACTGGAGCAATAGAGACCCGGTGGACTCCTCCAATATGCCCCCCCAATCCCTAGACCAACAGGGCCAGGGACCTGTCGAGCAAGCCAGGCACCCCCACCCTTTTCGGAGGGTGGGCAGGGAGCCGGTCACTTAGTCAAGTCGCCTAAGAGGGTGGGGCAGGGGCGGGCAATTCGCGTGATCTCGGGCAGGGGTAACAGGGACGGTAGCCGTAGGCCCTATGAAAGAGAGCGGAGGAGCCGTAGGAAGGCTCGTCCCCCCTCTGACCTACGTGCTATCCCCTGGCGCGGATGGTGAGTTCCCAATTTCCTCTCCTCCAACTCTGATACTGGTCAACGCTAGATCCGTGCGGAATAAAACAGGGACCATTAGGGACCTCCTCCTAGATAGGGGGGCCGACCTGGCCTGTCTCACTGAGACGTGGCTTCAGGAAGGGGATGATGTCATCTTGCACGAAATTACATCTCCAGGGTTTGTGGCCAGTCATCAGACGAGGACAGAGAGGCGGGGGGGAGGGGTGGCCATTCTCAGTCGAGACACTATTAATTCCAGGACAATTCCGACAGCGAACATCCCTGGGATGGAGTGTGCGGGCCTGGTGTGGGATTTGGGCGAGAGTGTAGCCTTCCTGCTGGTGTACCGTGCACCCGACGCACCGGCAGGAAGTCTGCCTAAGCTGCTGGAGGTGGTGGCGGAGTGGGCATTGAGGTTCCCTAGACTCATTGTGCTGGGGACTTCAATGTCCACGCCGACACCACCTCCCCGTCAACTGCAGCCGTGGACCTGGTGTCTACCATGGAGGCACTAGGACTCTCGCTCTGTAGGACCGGCCCCACCCACCATGCAGGACATACATTAGATCTGATCTTCGCTGCCGGAATTCAGGTGATCCTAACCTCCACTATGGAGGTTCCATGGTCGGATCACAGTGTCCTGGAAGCCCGGCTGGGATTGCCCCCCTCCCGGTAAGGGTGCAGAACCTATTTTGGTTCGCCCAAGGAGACTTATGGAACCCACTAGGTTCCTGAATGCTCTAAGGGCTTGGGAACCCCCAGCGACTCGATCGACGGACTTGTGGAGTACTGGAAGACCAGTCTCTCCACAGCCCTAGACGAGAGCGCCCCCCCAGGCGTTCTCTCCTTCCCCCGTAGAAATCGTTCGCCATGGTATACCGAGGAGCTGCGGGCGATGAAACGGAGAAGGAGACAACTAGAGGACAAGTGGCGGAATCTCCGTGACGGAGCGTCGAAATCGGCTTATAAACAATTTAAGGAGGTTTATGAGCAAGCTATCAAGGAAGCAAAAAGGTCCATTATTCTTCCTTGATAGAGTCAGCTAGTTCACGCCCAGCCCAATTGTTTAAGGTAATTCGGTCTTTGACAACAATCCCAACTGTCCCAAAAGATAGGGGTTTGGCTCCTTCGGCTGAGGCTTTCCAGAACTTTTTACTGACAAGATTTCGACCCTCCGCCGGGACATCCCGGCCACCTTGGATACAGTTAGTGAACTCGAGACTCCGCCGCCACTCGATGGGCCCACCTTCACCCGTTTCCAACTGCTGGACGCAGCAGCTGTCGATAGGTTGCTGACTGCAGCTAGACCAACTACTTGCTCCCTCGACCCATGCCCCTCCTGGCTTGTTAGATCTTGCCGGGAGGGTCTATGTGGCCCCCTGGGCACGATCTTAAATAGCTCCCTTGAGCAAGGAGTCTTCCCAGGGGGATTAAAAGAGGCTATGGTGAAACCGCTGCTGAAAAAGCCGAATTTAGATCTTTCGGCTCCTCCAATTACAGGCCTGTTTCCAACTTGCCTTTCTTAGGCAAGGTAATTGAGAGGGCAGCAGCGGAGCAGCTGCAGCGGTTCCTAGATGACACAGCTGGACTTGATCCCTTCCAGTCCGGCTTCCGTATTGGGCATGGGACGGAGACCGTGCTCGTCGCCATTACAGACCAACTTCGCCGCCAGCTGGACCAGGGTGGATCAGCACTGCTTGTCCTGTTAGATCTGACAGCAGCGTTTGATACAGTAGATCATGCATTATTGACCCACCGTTTAGCCGCTGCCGGGTTGGGGGACTGCCCTTAGGTGGGTGGCCTCCTTCCTCCGGGATCGGGGACAATGAGTGGGAGGCGGGAGGTCTCGGGAGAGCCCCACTTGATTGTGGGGTTCCCCAGGGGCCATCCTCTCCCCCTTGTTATTCAATGTTTACATCGCCCCTGGCCCAGCTGGCCCGTGACTTTGGTCTGGAGTGTCATCAGTACGCTGATGACACCCAGCTTCTGCTGAGAATGGATGGCAAGCCGGACTCCGTACCCGATTGTTTCCATCTATGCCTTGAAGCCGTGACTGGCTGGCTGCGTGCTAGCCGGCTGAAGGTGAATCCATCGAAGACGGAGATACTGTGGCCTGGTCGGCCTGGGCTGGGTGGGTGCCGGTTGCCTACCCTGGACGGCGAGCGACTTAATCCATCGCCGTCAGTTAAGAGCTTGGGGGTTGTGCTGGACTCCTCGCTGACCATGGAGGCCCAGGTCTCCGTGGTCAGCAGGACGTCATTTTTTCACCTCCGTCAGGCTAGGCGACTGGCACCCTACCTGTCCAGGAAGGACCTGGCCACGGTGATCCAAGCGACGGTCATCTCGAGATTGGACTACTGTAATGCCCCTACGTTGGCCTTCCCCTGTCGACACTCCGGAAACTCAAGCTAGTGCAGAATGCCGCGGCCCGCTTGCTGGCAGGAGTGCCAGCGAGGGGAGCACATTACACCTATACTCCGGCAACTGCACTGGCTCGCTATTGAGTACCGGATTGCCTTCAAGGTGTTGGTTTTGACCTTTAAGGCCTTGCACGGCCTAGGGCCTGCGTACCTGAAGGACCGCCTTACCCCATACATTTCCCCGAGATCACTGCGTTCAGATGAGCAAAATCTGTTGTTAATTCCATCAGTCCGCTCCTGCCACCTATCAACGACGAGACAAAGGGCCTTTTCAGCGGCAGCACCAGTGCTCTGGAACGCCCTTCCGGACAGTGCCCGTGCCATTACGGAACTGGGCCCGTTCGGAGGCGTGTAAGACGGCCCTCTTTGGACTGGCCTTCAATTAGGCGCACCGACAATTACCATGCTGCATACCTCCTCACCGATGTATGACTATGTAACTGGTTTTAAATGTGGCTTTTATGTTTTTTATGTTTTACCGATTGTAGGGCCGCTTGTTGATATGTTTTTCAACCGCCGCCCATGTATTTGTGTTGTGATCCGCCCCGAGCCTGCTGGGAGGAGCGGAATATAAGAGCGAACATAAATAAATAAATAAATAAAATAAATATATCCACACTCCCAAATATTTTATTCTTTTTACCCCTAATTTTAGCCCTGATACTTTCCTTACCTCTATCTGTTCCCTTGGACCTGTATTTATAAACATCATCTCAGATTTTTCTATATTCACCTTAAGCCCTGATTGTTTCTCAAACTCTCGCAGAGTTTCCTTCATTGCTTTTACCATTTCCAGTGGGGTCTGGGTTACCAGTATTGCGTCGTCCGCAAAAAGGTTTACTTTCATCTCCATCTCCCCTATCCTATACCCTTCCCACGTGCTGGCTGCCCTTATCTTGTTCGCTAGTGTTTCTATTGCCATTACAAACAGCATTGGAGACAAAGGACATCCCTGTTTAGTTCCATTCAGTATCCTGATATTCTCCGTCCTATTTCCATTCACTCTTATATATGCCTGGCTCCCCATATATATGTTCTTAATAGTTCGCAGAACTTCTCTCCCAGGTTTAATTCCTTGCACACCTCATACAGGTAGCTATGGTTTACTTTGTCAAACGCCTTGTAGACATCTAATTTTAATATTTCTAACTTCCTCTTGGCTGCAGTAGCATGATGTAACACATTCATTACGTTCCTAATCGGTTCGCTGATCCGTCTTCCTCTCACAAAGCCAAATTGATGTCATCGCGATCTACTTTCGGTATAGTTATAATCTCTGATAACTTCCATGTCTGTGGGATGATCTGCTCCGTCAAGACTTCATTGAATAATTCTGTCAGGTATGGTAGCAATTCCTGTACATATGTTTTGTAAAATTCACCTGAATACCCATCAGGACCCGGCGCCTTTGCCGACTTCAATTCCCTAATAACCCTTTCTACTTCTTCTTGCCTGATCTCTGCATTTAAATAATTTTTGTCCTCTTCATTTGCCATTTGCCCTACCTCTATTGGTATCTTACTCACCTCTTCTTGTTTATATAATTTCTCATAAAATTCTTTCATAATTCTTTCTATTTCCTCTTTACCTTCCTTTAACTCTCCCGTTGTGTCCCTCAGCGCTCGAATGTATGCTTTCTCCCTTCTCTTTTTCAAATATCTTGCCAATTGTTTAACTGACTTTATCCCCCATGAACTAGTTTTTTGTTTAATTACCATTCTCATTTTATTCCAATGCAATTCATCATATTGCTCCAATTCTTTCTTTTTTTGTTTTAATAACCTATACCATTCTCTGGCCTTTGTCAACTTCAGTTGATCCTGAATTCTTTCAATTTCCTTGATTCTATTCTCTCTTTCCCTTCTCCATCTCCTGTTCACCTCTACCTCCAAACTTATGAGATGACCTCTCCAGACCGCTTTTCCACAGTTCCACAGTACTGCCTTAGATATATTCCCTCTGTCATTTAATCTATAATACTCCTTTATTTCCTCCTCTATTCTCTTTTTATCCTGTTCCATGGCTACTATCGCCATATTATATCTCCAAATTCTTGGGTTCCTCCGTTGTATCATTCTCATCTTCACCAATAATGGCGCATGATCGGACAACCACATAGGCTTCACTTCTGCACTTATTACCTGAGCATTTCCTGACCTATCCATCAATATATAATCAATACAGCTAAATACATTATGCCTTGCGGAATAATAGGTGCTTCTGTTACTAATTCCACTATGCAGATCCACCATGTTCAATTTATTTAAATGCAGAGATCTTCTATTATTCCTTCCTACCGAGGACATTTGGATATTAAAGTCTCCCATTGTCAATTTAACACCGTCATCCCCTCTTTAAAATTATCCAATTTACTCTCACATTCATAATGAATTGTTTCTGTTGCACATTACGGGCATATATAGCTGCCACTGTCACCTTTTGCCCGTTTATTACCCCTTTCATAAAGACCCACCTTCCTTCCTTATCCTTTTCCACTCCCACCCTTTCCAATGAAACTCTTTCATGTACCAGAATTGCCGTCCCTCGTGCACTCCGTGTCAGCGGGATTCATAAACCCATTTCCATTTCTTATCATTAATTAATTTCCCACGGTCCCTTCGCCGTCTTCGTCTTCGTCGTCATTGTCTTCGTCTGCGTCATCTTCATCGTCGCCGTCGCCTTCGTCGCCGTCGCCTTTGTCATCGTCGGCGCCGTCGTCGTCTCCTCCGTCGTCTTCGGCGTCGTCTTCGTCATCGTCGTCTTCGCCGTCTTCGTCGTCTTCTTCGTCGTCTTCCTCGTCTTCCTCGTCGTCTTCCTCGCCGTCGCCTTCGTCGTCGCCGTCTTCGTCGTCGCCGTCTTCGTCGCCCTCGTCGCCGTCTTCGTTGCCTTCGTCGCCGCCTTCGTCGCTGCCTTCGCCGACGCCTTCGTCGCCGCCTTCATCGCCGCCTTCGCCGCCGCCTTCGTCGCCTTCGTCACCGCCTTCGTCGCCGCCTTCATCGCCGCCTTCGCCGCCGCCTTCGTCGCCTTCGTCACCGCTTTCGTCGCCGCCTTCGCCGCCTTTGTTGTCGTCATCTTCGTCATCTTTGTTGTCTTTGTCGTCTTCGATGTCTTCGTCTTCGCCTTCTTCGCCTTTGTCGTCATCGTCGCCGCCTTCGTCGTTGCCTTCGTCGTCGCCTTCGTCGCCACTTTCGTCGCCGCCATCATGTTCGTCGTCTTCGTTGTCTTCATCGTCTTCATCGTCTTCGCTTTCGCCTTCGTCGCCTTCGTCGTCTCCGTCGTCGTCTCCTTCGTCTTCGTTGTTGTCTTCGTTGTCGCCATCTTCGTCGTCTTCGTCATCGTCGTCGTCTTCGTCTTCGTCGTCGTCTTAGTAGTCGTCTCCGTCGTCTTCGTCACCGCCGCCTTCGTCACCGCCTTCGTCACCGCCTTCATCGTCGTTTTGTCGTAGTCTTCGGCGGCGTCTTCATCGTTTTCGTCGGTGTCTTCGCCATCTTCGGCGTCGCCGTCTTCGTTGTCATCGTCTTTGTCGTCTTTGTCATCTTTGCCGCCGTCTTTGCCGTCGTCGCCTTCATCATCGTCGTTTTCGCCGTCTTCGGCGTCTTTGGCATCGCCTTCGTCATCGCCTTCATTGCCTTCATCGCCTTCGTCTTCGCCTTCGTCGCCTTCGTCATCTCCGTCGTCTCCTTCGTCGTCTCCGTCGTCGTATCCGTCGTCTCCTTCGTCGTCTCCGTCGTCGTCTCCGTCGTCTTCATAGTCGTCTTTGTCGTCGTCGTCCTCGACGTCTTCCTCGTCGTCTTCGTCGTCGTCTTCTTCGCCATCTTCGTCGTTGTCTTTGTCGTCGTCTTCGCTTCGTCGTCGCCTTCGTCATCGTCTTCGTCGTCTTCGGCGGCGGCGTCTTCGCCGTCGTCATCGCCTTCGTCGCCTTCGTCGTCTTCGTCGTCTTCGTCGTCTTCGTCGTCGTCTTCCTCATCGTCTTCCTCATCGTCTTCCTCGTCGTCTTCCTCGTCGTCGCCTTCGTCGTCATCTTCGCCTTCGCCATCGTCATCTTCGACGTCTTCGCCATCGTCATCTTCGTTGTCTTCGCCGCCGCCGCCTTCGTCGTCTTCGACATCGCCTTTGCCTTCGACGTCGTCTTCGTCGTCTTCGTCGTTGTCTTCATCCTCGTTGTCGTCTTTGTCGTCTTCGATGTCTTCGCCTTCGCCTTCGCCGCCTTCACCGTCATCGTTGTCGTCGACTTCGTCTTCTTCGTCTTCTTCGTCGTCTTCGTCGTCGCCTTTGCCTTCGCCGTCGCCTCCATCGTCGCCTTCGTCGCCGCCTTCGTCGCCTTCATCTTCGTCGTTGCCTTCGTCGTCATTGTCGTCGTTGCCTTCGCCGCCTTTGTTGTCGTCGTCTTCGCCATCGTCATCTTCGTCGTTTTCATCGTCTTCGTTGCCGTTGTCTTCGTCGTCGTCTTCGCCGCCGCCTTCGTCAATGTCTTTGCCTTCGTCATCATCTTGGTCATCTTCGTCGTCATCTTTGTCATTGTTGTCGTCTTTGCCATCTTCGTGGTGGTCTTCGCCTTCGCAACCTTAGTTGTCATCGTCGTCTTCGCCGTCTTTGCCTTCGCCGTCTTCGCCGCCGTCGTCTTCATCGTCGACTTTGTTGTCTTCGTCGTCTTCCTCGTTGTCGTCTTCGTTGCCTTCGTCATCACCTTCGTCTTCATCGTCTTCCTCGTCTTCAGCGTTTTCGTCTTCGTCACCTTTGTCGTCATGTCACCTTCGTCTTCGTCGTTGTCTTCGTCGCCGCCTTCGTCGCCTTCATCGTCTTCAGCGTCTTCGGCGTCTTTGCCGCCGTCTTTGTCGTCGTCACCTTCGTCATCGTCATTTTCGCCGTCTTCGGCGTCTTCGGCGTCGCCTTCGTCATTGCCTTCATTGCCTTCATCGTCGTCGCCAGCGCCCGTCGTCCCCGTCGCCTTCATCGTCGCCTTCGTCGCTTTCATTGTCGTCTTTGTCGTGGTCATCTTAGTCGTCGTCCTTGTCGCCATCGCGTTCGCCACCGCCGTCGCCTGCGCCTTCATCTTCGACATCGTATTCGTCGTCTTCGTCGACGTCTTCATCGTCGTCTTCGTCGTCGTCTTCGTCGTCTTCATCGTCTTCATCGTCTTCGTCTTCGCCTTCGTCGCCTTTGTCGTCTCCGTCGTCGTCTCCGTCGTCGTCTCCGTCGCCGTCTCCGTCGCCGTCTCCGTCGTCGTCTTCGTCGTCGTCTTCGTGGTCCTCGTCTTTCGTCGCCGTCATGCGCCTTCATCTTCGTCGTCTTCGTCGTCTTAGCGTCTTCGTCTCGTCGTCATCATCGTCACCCTCGTCTTCGTTGTTGTCTTCATCGTCGCCATCTCGTCATCACCTTTGTCTTCGTCGTCGTCTTCGTCGGTCGTCGTCTCGTCTTCTTAGTCGTTGTCATCTTGCCGTCTTTAATGTCTTCGCGCCCGTCTGGCGTCTTAGTCGTCATCGTTGTCATCGTCTGCGTCATCTTCCGTGCCCGTCGCCTTCGTCTTCGCCGTCGTCTTCGCCGTCGTCGTCTTCTCCTCCGTCGTCTTGTCTTCGTCGTGTCTTGCCCGTCTTCGTCATCGCCCGTCTTAGTCCTCTTCCTGCGTCTTCCGTCGTCTTCGTCGCCGTCATTACGGTAATGCCGTCTTAAATCGTCGCCCGTCTTAGTAAACCCTTCGTCGCGTCGCCGTTGCCTTCGTCGCCGCCTTCCGTCGCTGCCTTCGCCCGGCGCCGTTGCCGCCCCTTCGTATAGCCTTCGCGCGCCGTCGCCTTACGTCACCGCCGTCGCCGCCTTCATCATCGCCCGCCGCCATCGTCGTCTTCGTCGCTTTCGTCGCCGCCTTCCCGCGTCTTTGTTGTCATCATCTTCGTCATCTTTGTTGTCTTTGTCGTCTTCGATGTCTTCGTCTTCTTCTTCGCCTTTGTCGTCTTCGTCGCCGCCTTCGTCGTCTTCGTCGTCGTCGTCGCCTTTGTCGTCGCCGCCATCATGTTCGTCATTTTTCGTTGTCTTCATCGTCTTCATCGTGGCGCTTTCGTTGTCGTCGTCGTCTCCGTCGTCGTCTTTGTCGTTGTTTTCTTCGATCGCCATCTTCGTCGTCTTTGTCATGCGTCGTCGTCTTAGTCTTTAAATCGTCTTGATCGTCTCCGTCGTCTTCGTCACGCCGCCTTAGTCACCGCCGTCCCCGCCTTCATCGTCGTTTTTAAGTAGTCTTGGCGGCGTCTTCAAGTTACCGTCGGTGTCGCCGCCATCGCCGGCGTCGCCGTCCCGTTGTCATCGTCTTTATGCGTCTTTGTCATCTTTGCGCCCGTCTTTACATTCGTCGCCTTCATCATAAATGCGTTTTTCGCGTCTTGGCGTCTTCCATCGCCGTCTCGCCTTCACCTTCGCCTTTCGTCTTAGTCTTAGCCAGTACGCCGTCATCTCCCGTCGTCTCGCCGTCGTCTCCGTCGTCGTATCCGTCGTCTCGCCGTAGCGTCTTCGTCGTCTCCGTACGTCTTCAGTCTTTGTCGTTTCGTCCTCGGCGTCTTCCTCGTCGTCTTAAATGCGTCTTCTTCGCCATCTTTCGTTGTCTTTGGCCTTTGTCTTGACAGTAAGTCGCCGTCATCGTCCGTCTTCGGCGGCGTCAGCGTCGTCATCGGCCCGTCGCCGCCGGTCTTTCGTCTTCGCGTCTTAGTCGTCGTCTTCCTCATCGTCTTCCTCATCGTCTTCCTCGCCTTCCTTGTCGTCTTCGTCGTCATCTTCGCCTTCGCCATCGTCATCTTGACGTCTTCGCCATCGTCATCTTCGTTGTCTTCTTCGCCGCCGCCTTCGTCGTCGTCTTCGACATCGTCTTTGCCTTCGACGTCGTCTTCGTCGTCTTCGTCATCGTCTTCATCATCGTTGTCGTCTTTGTCGTCTTCGATGTCTTCGCCTTCGCCTTCACCCGCCTTCACCGTCATCGTTGTCGTCGACTTCGTCTTCTTCGTCTTCTTAAATCGTCTTCGTCGTGCCTTTGCCTTCGCCGTCGCCTCCATCGTCGCCTTCGTCGCCGCCTTCATAGCCTTCATCTTCGCGTTGCCTGCGTCGTCATTGTCGTCGTTGCCTTCGCCGCCTTTGTTGTCGTCGTCGCGCCATCGTCATCTTCGTCGTTTTCATCGTCTTCGTTGCCGTTGTCTTCGTCGTCGTCTTCGCCGCCGCCTTCGTCAATGTCTTTGCCTTCGTCATCATCTTGGTCATCTTCGTCGTCATCTTTGTCATTGTTGTCGTCTTTGCCATCTTCGTGGTGGTCTTCGCCTTCGCAACCTTAGTTGTCATCGTCGTCTTCGCCGTCTTTGCCTTCGCCGTCTTCGCCGCCGTCGTCTTCATCGTCGACTTTGTTGTCTTCGTCGTCTTCCTCGTTGTCGTCTTCGTTGCCTTCGTCATCACCTTCGTCTTCATCGTCTTCCTCGTCTTCAGCGTTTTCGTCTTCGTCACCTTTGTCGTCATGTCACCTTCGTCTTCGTCGTTGTCTTCGTCGCCGCCTTCGTCGCCTTCATCGTCTTCAGCGTCTTCGGCGTCTTTGCCGCCGTCTTTGTCGTCGTCACCTTCGTCATCGTCATTTTCGCCGTCTTCGGCGTCTTCGGCGTCGCCTTCGTCATTGCCTTCATTGCCTTCATCGTCGCCTTCGGCGCCTTCGTCGTCCCCTTCGTCGCCTTCATCGTCGCCTTCGTCGCCTTCGTTGTTGTCTTTGTCGTCGTCATCTTAGTCGTCGTCATCGTCGCCATCGCGTTCGCCACCGCCGTCGCCTGCGCCTTCATCTTCGACATCGTATTCGTCGTCTTCGTCGACGTCTTCATCGTTGTCTTCGTCGTCGTCTTCGTCGTCTTCATTGTCTTCATCGTCTTCGTCTTCGCCTTCGTCACCTTCGTCGTCACCGTCGTCGTCTCCGTCGTCGTCTCCGTCGTCATCTCCGTCGTCGTCTTCGTAGTTGTCTTCGTCGCCTTCGTCTTCGTAGTCGTCTTCCTCGTCGTTTTCCTCGTCGTCTTCGTCGCCTTCGTCGTCTTCGTCGTCTTCGTTGTCTTCGTCATCGTCGTTTTCACCGCCTTCGTTGCCGCCTTCGTCGCCGCCGTCTTCGTCGTCTTCGTCGTCGTCTCCGTCGTCATCATCTTCGTCGTCGTCTTCGTCGCCGCCTTCATCGTCGCCTTCGTCATCGCCTTTGCCTTCTTCGTCGGCTTCGTCGGCTTCGTCGTCGTCTTCGTCGTCGTTGTCGTCTTTGTCGTCTTTAATGTCTTCGCCTTCGCCTTCGCCCCCTTCGTCGTCATCGTTGTCATCGTCTTCGCCGTCTTCGTCTTCGCCGTCGTCTTCGCCGTCGTCGTCTTCGCCGTCGTCGTCTTCGTCGTCGTCTTCGTCTTCGT
>JARBWK010002610.1:0-14578 GCA_030556195.1 Anolis apletophallus
AAAACATCAGTGCTTCCAGACAGGGAAAATGTGCCCGGCACCTTTGTTACTAGTTGTAGAACAGAGAATTGCAAAAAAATGTCATCATGCAGGTTTTTTCAGATCCTGCTGCTTTTTTTGATTTTTTTCATCTTCTAACAAATACCCCCTTAGCAAAAAGAAAGGAGGAAAAGGGGGAAAGAGTTGTGCATCAAAAAAAGTATATTAAAACCCCATGATAGCTCAGGCTGAAATAAATCAGTCCAAAGGTTGGGGAAAGGTTCATTCTCTCCTTTCCCTTTTTTTCGTTTTTGCGAAATTTTTTTCAAATTTTGGGGATTTATGAAAAAACCTTTATTTTTTCATCAAATAGTAACCCAAAAAGTATGGGTTTTTTTGGAAAACCCCCCAAAAAAATATATCCCCGGGGGAAAAAAAGAAAAAGATCTGAAATATCCAAAACTGTCCCTTGGAAAATTTAAAAAAAAGGACTCATTTGGTTACTGATGATTCAATGTACACAAACTTTGTTTCATCACAACATTTTAAAAAATTTGTATAAAAATTATCTTCTGACTCTGAGATGTACTGTATATGTGCCATGTTCACTGTGATGAGGTGGTTTTTATATGTTAATCACATGTTTGTTTATATTTTCTGTAGGAACTTCCCCTTTGAAAACTGCAGAGAGTGAGCAGTAGAATTTCCCCTAGCAGGGGGGTTTTGGGCAGGGTTGCCCCCCAAAACAAGGGGAGGCCACTTTTTTTTTTAAGTGTTAAGTTTAAACCCCAACAGTTGAAGAATGTCAGTTTTTTTCCCCGTGAGCAGAGGGGTTTGGGGGAATTAGAGTTGGGGGAAGCAGCAAGTTGTCTGTAAAACTGCAGTGTAAAAGTTCATTCTAAAATTGGGTTGGGGAAACCCCAAAGGGTGTGGGACAGAGTTTACCCCCCGGGGGTTAAAAAGAACCCCCAGTATTAAAAAAGTTACGGTAAAACTGTATGGGGGAAAACCCCAGTGTTACATTGTTTAATATTGCAAGTTTATACCTCTTCGGGGGCCCCTTTTGGGGAAACCCCCCAAGCTTTGGGCCCTTTTTAAAATAAACTGTTAAACACTTTAAACAAAAACATCTGTGGAAGTCGTTTGTACAAAAAGACCTCCCCCCCGTGGTCAAGCATTGACAAATGGTGGAAACAAAATAATTATTAATAAAGACAGAAAACCTTGAGTATTGGTAGCGGGGGCAGTCGCCCCAGTTAATCCAGTAAGGGGGTTTAGAACCTGTTTACATTTGGGAGCGGGGGGGTACCCCCGCCCTGCCCCAATAAAAAAACGGGGTGAAGTTTCATCAATCTTACAATAAAGTTTTGGTCTTTGGGAGATGCTTCGATTTCCCAGGTTTGTGGATTTTCATCCTGACCTGTCCCTAAACCTTGGAACCCTGGAACTTGAATTTTGGACTGGCTTTTGACCACATATAGCCCGGGGGGTGGGCAATTTTTTTTCCCAAGGGGCCACACGGGCCAAAAAAAAGGGAGGGCCGCACCTAAAGGCTGAGCTACATTCTACATAATATCAATTGAATTTCTTTAATAATAATAATAAAAAAAACAATACATTCTTTTTTGATATATTAATAAGACTGATAAGATATATGTTATGAGCAAGGGGGGAGGAGGAACGCCGCACAACCCGGGGGGGGAAAAAATCTCGGCCCCGCTGGCCCGGGGCAGGCCCCGCTCAGCTCCCCCCCCCTTTTTTCCCCATGGCCCTGGATGGGCCTGGGGGGGAGTTTTTTTGGTCCCCCGGGGCCCCGGGCACCCCCTCCTCCTCCTTCCCCCGGGGGAATGAACGGGGCTCCCCCAGGCGCGGGGCCTGGCCGGCCTTTCTTCCTCCTCGGCCTCACTCCTCCGGGCCCGCCTGGCCTCCCCAGCCCTAGAAAATTTTCAGGCCACCCCCCCCGGGCCCGGTTTCCCCAAAAAGGCCCCCGGGCCCCGGCTCCCCCCCTTTTCTCCCTTTTGGCCCCGGGGCCACCAATGGGGTTCGCCCCCCCTTGGGCCGGGGTCCGGGCAGAATCTGCCCTTCCAACAAGCCTTGGGGGGGGAGGGGTTTTCCCCCGGGGCCGCCACCCCTCAAAATCGGCCGGCGGGGCCAAAAAAGCCCAGGTCTGGACAGTCTCTTTTAACCCTGGACTTTGCATAACTTTGGCATTTGACCCTGGCTGGACCCTTATGCGCCAGCTGGCCCTCCGGGGGAATCGACGGCCACGGTGGTCCCGCTGTGGTTACATCCCGAAGATACTGCAACGCACTCTACATGGGGCTGCCTTTAAAACGGTTGAAACCTTTTTGGCCAATGGGCAGCAGCCAAATGCTAATTGGGCACATACAAGGACCTACCACCCCCCGCTGTGCCAGCCCACTGGTTGCCTGTCCATCTCGAGCCCAATTCAAAGTGCTGGATTGACCCAAAAAACCATACCAGTGGTAAACTGGTTGGGGGTTTCTGGGAGTTTGGGCCAAAACACCTGGGGACTCACGGGGTTTAGAACCCTGCTCTATACGGTTTTTGGGGCCCAAACATTTGCCCAAAACATCTGCCTTTCCCATCTCTCAGTCTACGATCATCGGGGGGGGCCCTGCTTTTGCCCCCGCCAGCATCACAATTGTGGCTGGTGGGGAAAGACAGGGCCTTCCCCGGGGGCCCCCCCCTATGGAATGCACCCCCCAAAAAAAATAAGATCAACTCCATCTCCCTTTTCTTTTTAAAAAAAAAAAGTCGTGGTTCGGGGCCGGCCCTTTGGACAGAAGATGAAAAAATTTTATCTTTGGATTTGACTGGATTGACATTTTACTTGATAAAGACAATGGTTTTTTAAAATTTTTGTTGTATGTAGTGGTTTTTAATGTAATGTTTTAAAATGTTTTTAATGTTTTTTAAAGATTTTGATTATATGGTGTATTTTTATTTTTGTATTGTGGTGGTGTGGCCTGTAGTGCTGCAAAAGGGGTATTGAGTCCCCATAAATAAATAAATAAATAAATAAATAAATAAATAAATAAATAAATAATTTGACTATGGTGTAGCGTTTGTTTAAAAGTTTTTTTTTGTATTCTGTGGCTGAGTGCTATCTTTATTTTTTATTTTTGGGGCTGTTAAAACAGCCAAAAAGAAAATCCGTTTAATTAAAACTGTTCCAAATTTTTTTGTTTGGTTCATTTTCCTAAATAAAGGGAGAGCCTGGCAAGGGGCAATATGAAATGCAAAAGTACTGCCCCAGGGAAAAGGGGAAAGGCGCCCCCATGCAGTCATCCCCACATGATATAGGAAACCTTTTCCTTTGGTTTGAAATGGAGATGAGCACCACCCCTCAGACCCCGACTCCGACTAGACTTAATTCGGGGGAAACCTTTCCACATATATGCAAGTACGGGTTTTAAAATCAAAAAAAAACCGGAGTTTCAAGCTTTTCCCCGGTCCCATGCATTTCAGATGGATACTAAACTTGTATACTCTTCTGCTTGGGGGTCTCAAGGAAGGAAGAAATCAAGGAGGAAGGAGTATTTTCCCCCTTTTGGCACAGAATGAAACAGGAAAAAGGAAAACACCCAGGAAGTATGTGGAAAGCCCCATATCGCCTCCCAAAACAACAATACTGTCTAGTAATATTTTCCAGCCCCCCCTTTGTGTCTTTTTTTTAGTCTCTGCCCTTTTACATATTTTTTTTTCTCCCCCCAAAATTTTTCTGTGATCATCTTCTTTTTTGATGTGATACAAAATACAACTTGGCCTTGAGAAAAGGGGGTCTTCAAAAAAAGTTAAAAAATGTAATTCCAGGAGCATATTGTTGTTGTGTTTCTGTTTTTTGGGAAAAAATAAAAGGGGCTACATCTGCTTTCTAAGGAGCTTGCAGCCCCAAATTTTTAGAGGAGGGTTGTCGTAACTCCGATCCCCCAAAGAAAAAAGCCCAGAAGAAAAAGGGGGAACAAAAAAGTTTATTTTAAAAGGGAAATTTGGGAAGGGACTAGCAAAAACCTAGCCAAACTGGCAAAACCCACAAAAACCCAAGGGAAGACCAAAAAAGCACTGCAGGAAGCCAAAAAGAAACACAGGGACGTCTGTGACATCTTTTCGTGGGATGATCCAAAAAGCAAAGTCTGTAACCGGTCCAGTCAAGGGCAGAGAATGATGGAGGGAGAAAGCAGAGGAGACAGTTCAGGTCCAACAGGAGAAGATCAGAGGTCAAACCCCACCACTAGGAACACATGGCTGTAGTAGTAGTCAGGAACACAATACCAGGTAACAGGACACAGACACAACTCCTTGCCTGCCACAAGGATTCCTTTCTCAAGCTCATAATTTATACTCTAAAGCAGGGGCGCTCACACTTTTTAAGCATCGAGCTACTTAAACCAAGTCCAAAAGATCTACCTGCCCGCTGCTGTGCACTCCTGTGCGCTCCCGTCGCCGCGCGCTCTTGCCACCACACGTTCTTCTGCTGTTGTTTTCCGCCCACATAAAGCTCTTGCTGCCTGCGGGCATTGCAGGAAGGAGAATGCACGAGGGGGCATCCCAGAGGAGCCGCTCCGTCCTGCCTGTCTCGCCGGCAACGGAGGCTGCACAACTGCTTCTGGACGAGAGAGGGGCAGGGTGCTCTCCCAGAGGCCCCGCCTCATGCTTCCTTCTTCCTGCAATGCTCCATGCAGCTTGAAAGAAGCACCGCGAGAGCAGAGGCCAGCAGCAGGAGTGCGCGTGCGCGCAGGGTGTGCGTGCGCATGGCAGGAGTGCCCCATCCAGCTGGTGAGGCCCGAAGATCACCTAGAAGAGGACCGAAGATCTACTAGTAGCTCCCGTGCTACCTAATGAGAACCCCTGCTCTAAAGATCAGACTCATCTGAGTCACACCCTTCCAGCTCAGGCGAAGCAGCTGCATTCCTCTCAGCAGCTGACACCTTTTTAGCGTCTCTCCAGGTCTCCCAGCGTTTCTCAAAACTTAGTGTTTCCCAATCATTCCCAGCAGTTTCAGAGGTCAAATCTTTGTCACTGTCAAACCCCATAAACGTGTCAATTCTGGAGTCAGCATTACATACTGTACATCCTGAACTTCTTGTACCAGAGTCCAATCTAGCTCAGTAGCACTCTCTTCTGACTCCAGTTCCACATCTCCAGGGAAACCCTCAAATGACTCTGAATCTGTAGAAGCAGTAAGTACCTGCCAAATTCTTTTCCTCTGTTCTAATTCATCAGTGCTAGAATCACTTGCAACACTTGTCAGATTATTGCATTTTAAATAGCAATTCATGAGTCAGCACAAGATATATTTTCTCGCAGTTTGAGATGACCTGCAGTGTGACATGTTTGACACCAGATGGCGCTGTCTCAAGACTGCTAAATGGAACCTTGAGGAATGTCAGTTACAAAGTGACAGTTGGGATTTAATATCTGTGAGGAAAGGATGTTTAGAAAGGTAGCTGTGATGGCTGTTGTTTTTCGATGTTTTGCCAGTTATTGTTAAATACATTCAATACAAAGTTATATATTTACCTTGTGAATTGAATGAGAGTTTCATTATTCACTCGAACAGAGACTGGAGTTTTTGGGCCGATGGGGAATTAAACTTCTATATTTCTGTTGCCTATCCGCTGTGACATAAATACTAACGCCCGAAGAGGTTATGGGCCCAGATCCCAGAACCCAGAACACAGAATCCAGAATCGCAGAGGCACAGAGATACTACATAACCCACAATTCATAGAAAAGTTTTTGAATAACACTGCAAATTGCAGCAGAAGTCGCTTGTTTACCTCAGTGTTAGAGAAAAAACTGAAGTGAATTTTTGCCAGGAGCATCTGTGGTGTGAAGGAGGATGGCATTATTTGGAGCACAGCATCATTTAGAAAAACTCAGAGGCAGCTCAAATTATTTAATATGGGCTACCAAAGTGCGAGCAGTTTTGGCAAAAGGAGGAGCTGCTATCCTGCTTAACACATCAACCTATTTCTGATGCAGAAAGGTTGAAAGATGGCAAGGCAAGGGCTACCATCATCCTGTCAGTTGACGATAGGCACCTCACATATTTAGCTCTGGAAGAAACAGCCGCTGACTGTTGGAAAAGGCTTGAAAAGCTGTATCAGCAGGCTACTGGGGCTCAAAAGTTTTATTGAGCAGAGAACTGTTTTCACTGAAGCTTCTGTCAATGGAAGATTGTGCCAGAGAGACTCATTTGAGTAAAATGCTGAGCCTATTTAATGATTTAGCAGCAAGAGGCACCAATTTTACAGAAGATCAGAGAGGCTTAATTCTACTAAGCAGTTTGGGGCAGAGCTACAACTCATTCATTGACTCCATGCAATCTGTGAAAGAAGAGGACATCAACTTCGACTTAGTATCGACTAGATTTTTAGAACTGGGCTTGTTACAGAAGAAATGCCCAGCAACTTTCAACGGAGAAGACGGTCAACAAAGGCTTCAATATGAAGAGGAAAGAGACAATCCAGTGTGACATCATCTGTTACATTTGTAATAAAAGGGGACACAAAGCTAGACAATGTCATCAGAACAAGTTTAAGAAGAGTGAATCAGCACAGAGCAAGAAAGAACAGATCAACAATTCAAGAAAAGACTCTTGATTCAGGCTGTCTGTTGATGAGTTTACAATGTAACAATGATTTTATTCCTCAGGTACCCTGGATTATTGACTCTGGGAGTGCAAAGAGTTTTGTTAAGGATAGTAAATTGTTAGCAGAGAAGGAACCTTTATCTGGTTCTATGCAAAGTTGTGTAAGTCTAGCCAATGGTCAAAGGTGCAAGGTTTTAACAAAGGGAGAAGTTGAAATTGGTCAACTTAGTCTAAAGTTAGACAATGTTTATTTAGTTCCTGAGCTAGAACACAATGTTCTAGGGTGAAACAACTTGCAGACCATGGTTTATCCATTGTGTTTGAAGGGGAGTTATGTAAATGAGTAATACAAATACAGGTATGTATAAGGAAGTAAAATTTCAAAATGGTTTCTATAGAATGAATGCTACTAATACAATGTCTACAAATAGTATTCAGAGTTTGGAAGGGAAACCTCTGCATGGTGACAGATGTCTGCACATGCTACACAGGAAGTTTGGCCACATGAACTATAATATGATTAGAAAGACTGCACAGCTAGTAGGCATTCAAATACCAGAATGCAGAAATTATTTAGAGTGTGCTGTCTGTAACAAAAGTTAAAGGCTTATCCTGTTGCCAAAAGGAGTGATAGAGTAACAACTAAGTTATAGTTAGTGCACATGGATCTAGCTGGACCTTTTCCAAAGAGTATTGGAGGGAATGTATTTCTACTAGTAATAGTAGATGATAGGTCTCGATTTGGCTTCGTTTACCCTCTGAAAGGTAAATTTCAGGTGTATGAAAAATTTATTGAATGGTACAATTTTGTGAAGAACCAATTTCCTGATTTGACTGTTAAACAAGTTCAATCTGATAGAGGAGGTGAATTTGTGAATGAAAGACTTAAGAATTTTTCAAGGATAAAGGAATTTGGCATAGGAAAACAAATCCGTGTGTATCAAAAGAAAATGGAATTGCGGAGCGTCGCTTAGGTGTAATTCAAACCATGGTAAAATCAATGCTTGAGGATGCACAAATGTCCAAAGGTTTTTTGGCAGAAGCAGCTAACATTGCCAATTACGTGCTGAATAGGTTATGGACCTCAAGTGTAAATGAAATCCCATTCTATTTGTTTTATGGAAGACATCCAAAGGTGGATCATTTTCAAGAATTTGGTGCTCATGCAAATGTCTTAATTCCTATACAGCAAAGAGACAAAAGAGATCAGCATTGGGTAAAGATGCAATTTATTGGATATGAAGGTGGAACGAAAGGCTATAGATTCTGGAATGGCTCTTCTCCAGGGAAGAAGATCACAGTCTCCAGATCTGTAAAGTTCGAAAATAATACTCATTGGGATAATTCATGCGAACACTGAAGTGTTCATAACCCCAAGTGTTTCTAGAGTAAAGAATGAATCTGAAGTTGTAGAGGTATTAGATGAGGCAAATGTGGAAGAAAGCAAGGAACAATCTGAAGAAAGTAATTTTCATGATTTTTGCGCCACAAACTCTGACTTAGTGTCCAAATCTGTAACAGAGGTTGATGGACATTGTCAAGAGGAGATTAGGGATGTGGAGGAGACTAAGGATGAGATTCCTAGGAGATCCACACGTATCACTAAAGGAATTCTACCAGCCAAGTACCAAGTCACGCAAATAGGAAGTATAGAGTGGAAAGATCCTAATTCTTACGCTGAAGCATTGCGTAGACGAAAAATGAACGTGATTGTTGGGTAAAAGCAATGAAGAAGGAATTTGATTCACTTCATTCCTTAAATGTTTTAGAACAAGCAGATGTAACCAAAGATGTAAAGGTAATTGGTTGCAAGTGGGTATTTAAAAGGAAAACACAAGTTGATGGTTCATTATTGTACAAAGCAAGATTAGTTGCACAAGGTTTTGGTCAAATTTACAATCAAAATTATGATGAGGTATATGCTCCAACGATTAGACCTGAAACAATTAGGACTGCTTTAGGCATCGGTGTACAAAGAAAGTATGTTATAAGGCACTTTGACATTGCCACAGCTTATTTAACCCTGCTGTTTGTTTCGTGCCACCATACACTTGTTATGTTCGGGTCATTTTTGACCCGGCCCTATTTTCGGATGTTTTTTTGAGCCACTTAAAAGTTCTTTTTGAATACCTGTTGCATTATTATACTGTGTGATCATAGCTGTTAGTTATCAGAGAATAATTGAAACAAAAAAACCTTTGCTTTTAAAATTTTGTTTTTATTAAGTAATATTATTTTTGGGTTTACTATACACTTGTTATGTTCGGGTCATTTTGACCCGGCCCTATTTTCGGATGTTATTTTGGCCACTGAAATGTTATTTTGAGCCACTTTTGAAACCTGTTGCATTATTATACTGTGTGTGAATCATAGTTGTTCATTATCAAAAGAAAAATTGAATTTTTTAAAAAATTTGTGTTTTATTATATACCGGGTCATTTTTGACCCGAACATAACAAGTGTAACAAAAACTGTAGCGCAAAAAGTAAGGCACCGAAACAAAAAAATTAAGTACCCTTAGTATGAACCCTGTAAATTAGGAAAAGTGAAGGAACCACAAGTTTTTTATTGGAAGTACATTTATATCGAAGAAGGTCAGAATGGTTTTAATCAGAGTCTTATCTTAAATTACACTTTTTAATGTAAATATTCAAAAATATTCAACCCACTGATGCCTCAATGTTATTTTATTGGTATCTATTTTTATTTTGGAATTGACCCATAGCTTCTGCACTTCCCACCCTCAGCTTAGCACCTGGAATGTGGTGCAGCTGGCTGTCAGCTGCATAAGATCCCTCTGACCAGTAGGTCATGAGTTCAAAGGCCTGCCCGGGTCGAGGTGGGTGCTCGACCTTTAAGTGTAGCCTGCTGTCGACCTTTGCAGCCCGAAAGACAGTTGCATCTGTCAAGTAGGAGATAAAGGTACCACATTAAATGGGGAGGCAAATTTTGACTGAATTATGAGGCCATTAAAGAACTCCAGGAATGCTGAGGAATGCAGAAGGAACAACAATGGGATGCTGGGAACGCTGAGAGATTAGGAGTGCATCAGCTCCCCCTGGTGGCCAGAGTTTGCCTCTGTTCATCTATATGTTGTATGTGGAAACGACAGGGATTGTCTGCGAAGTATGTGTACCTGTAATCCGCTCTGAGTCCCCTTCGGGGTGAGAAGAGGGGAATATAAATAAAGTATACTATTATTATTATTATTATTTATACTCAAGTCAATCAATTTTCTCATTTTTGTGTGGTAAAATTAGGTGCCTCGGTTTATATTCGGAAAGCTTATACTTAAGTATATACGGTATCTACAGTGGTTCAATTATTCCCAGTTCTGACACTTTCTGTAGCAGGACTGGAGATGCTCTTTGCTATGACAAAGTCATTTTTGCGCTCTGTAGTTTGTTAATGATGCTGTCTGCAGTCTCTTTCATGAGCAAGTCAATTTCTTTTCATTATTATCCACCTTTTCAATTATTTGTCTTGAAATGAAGGCATGACTACTTCCTATCTCACGGAGAGTGGGCTGTTCAGCTGAACAATTTGTATTAAAGATCACCAAGCACAGCACATTTCCATCTTACTGCCTTTCTGTTTGCAGGGCTTAGCGTGTTCTTGGCAATATGCCCTTTCTGAATCAAAAAGCCACCAACAAGGAAAAAGGGAAAATGGAAGAAAACTCCAAAACACTGCCTGACATGCCTTTAGTACATTGTGTACATGTGGGTACGAGGGTGGGTCAATAAGTCCATGCCTTTTTGAATTTCCCGCCTCTTAACTGAAAGGGCAACACTGCTCCTGTCAATAGGCATCTGTCAGTTGACTCCTGTCAAAATTTGAACAAGCTGCGTTATTTAGTTTGTGTTTGTCAGCTATTGATAGCAGACTACCTATCGCATGATTTGAGGAGGAAATGGAAAAAAGTGAATTTTGTGTGCTCATTAAGCATTTTTTTGGTGGAAAAAAACCATCACTCAAAGCAAGGTTAAGCTTGATAAATACTATGGGGACTCTGCACCATCAATTTCAATGGTAAAAAAGTGGTTCACTGAATTTCGTTGTGGCCGTACAAGCACGGAAGATGCCGAACGTTCTGGACGCCCAGTTGAGGTCTCTACACCCGAAACAATTGAAAAAATTCACGATATGGTGTTGGCCGATCGGAGATTGAAAGTGAGAGAGATTGTGGAAGCCACAGGCATCTCACATGGCTCAGTGGTTTCAATTTTAAATGATCGCTTGGGTATGAGAAAGCTTTCTGCAAGATGGGTGCCGCGTTTGCTCACAATCGACCACAAACACAATCGTGTGACAGTTTCGCAGGAGTGTTTGGCATTGTTCAACCGCAATATGGACCGGCTTTTGCACCGTTTCATAACCGTGGACGAAACGTGGATCCACCACAACACACCAGAGACCAAACAGCAGTCAAAACAGTGGGTTTCTCAGGGTGAATCAGCGCCAAAAAGGCCAAGGTGGGTTTGTCAGCCAATAAAGTCATGGCAACCATTTTTTGGGATGCACACAGTATAATCCACATTGACTACCTTCAAAAGAGTAAAACAATCAATGGCGAACATTATGCCAACTTATTGGGTCGATTTGATTAGGAATTGGTTTTGTTTTGATGCTATCTTATTGTGTTATGTTTCCAACTTTGTGCTCCCCGGGCTTGTCCTTTTGTAAGCTGCCTCGAGTCCCTTAAGAGAGATGGAGACGGGTTAAAAAATAAAGTTGTTGTTGTTATTATTATTATTACGCTGCTATTGATCATGCCAGCTGGGTTTTTCTGAGAGTGGTTTTTTAAAAAAATGGCAGAACAATTTTGCAGAATGTAACCACAGTGGCATTTTGCATTGTGGTTACATTCTGTATAGCAGAGCTTTCTAAACATATCATGTTGGTGACACACTTTTTAAACATGTATCATTTCATGGAACAACAATAATAATAATAAAACTTTATTTCTAACCCGCATCCATCTCCCCGGTGGGGACTCGAAGCGGCTTACATTGGACCGTGCCCGAACAACACATCACAAAATATCAACAGCATCGAAAAATAAACACAATAAAAGCAATAAACACAATAACATACATCTGTGAAAACAATAATTCAGTTTTACCGGAACTGACGCGGAATTAGCTTTTTTGACTGAATTACACACTTGGTGCAGTACTTATTTGATCTGCAGTATCTTTTTTTCTTGGCTTTTCTTCACGAACGAAGATTCAGGAAGGACTCATCCCACGCTTTCTACAAGCGCATTGATGACTAAAGTTGGATGTGGCCTTCAAGACTGTGCAATGGATTTTTCTGGTGGAGCGCAGCGTGCACAGAACTGGCCTCACCCTTTAAACCAAAGGTTCGTCTGCCGGGGCCTAGCGAGCTTGGACGGTGGCAGCGAGGTCCTCAAGTCGTAGGTTTGGTTCGAGTTTCCTTGTCTTAGATGGTTGACCTTACAGGGTTAGATGAGCACCATCTGCCCGGGTTTGAAGTTAGAGTTTTCCTTCTCTTAGGATGGTTGCCAAAAGACTAGGGAGCCCATCCCGTCCATTGACACTCTTTGTCAGACTCTTCGGTTGTGACGTGTCTGGCATGGGAGGCCCTAGCGGTGACTATTATGCCACTGCCAGCATAGCTCACAACTTCATTAGGGTACGCAAGCCTCTCCCCCACGACAAAGGGGCACCAATGGAGAGGATACATGGAAATACTGGATGGGGAAGATACTGGTACACCATACAAATTGGCACCTTTGCTGCACCTTAGACCAGGCAGTGGCAGGGGCGGTCTAGGGTAATTCTAAGTTGTAGCGAACACTATTTTGGCGCCCCAAAAACATTATTTTGCCCCCGCTCCTCCGGCTCCTTTCACTCGGCTCCCCCTCTTCTCCGCCCCTCTCGCCTTCCCTGACTTACCGGAGGTTTTTGCGCGCATACCCAGTGCCTACAGAGCTCAAGTGAACTCCATAGGCACTAGGCATGCGCGTGAAAATCTCAGCGCATCTTGCAGTGCCTACGGAGCTCTCTTGAGGTCCGTAGGCACTGCGCATGTATCTTGCCGCCTCTCCGCGCACATGCGCAGTGCCTACGGACCTCAAGAGAGCTCCGTAGGCACTGTGCATGTCGCGGCTGCGCGGAGGGCAGCGCAGCGCAGCAGCAGCAGGCGGGGCGGCGCCGCGGCGCCTCACGATGGCACCCCGCCCCGCCGCGTCCAAGATGGCGCTCTACGCGGTTGCGTAGGCCGCGTAATGGCAAAGACCGCCCCTGGGCAGTGGGGAGATCCAGTTGCCTACCCTGGATGGCGAGGCATTATGCCCATCATCGTTGGTAAAGAGCTGCTGGGATAAGGGGCTGTGTGGAAGCGCTCTGAGTCCACACTCAGACAATGTGGGATTTTCTACCTTAATATTCTGGGATATAGGGCTGTGTGAAAGTGCCCATAGATTTGAAGAAATACAATAATCATACATTTCGATTTTACTTTGGCAAAAGGCTTTTAAAAGGTATTTATTGTATTTGTATTTGATAATTCTTTTGTAAATGTATGATGTTTTAGATTTTAAATGTTAGCATTGAATACTTGCTGTTTGGACGGTCTGAGTCCCTCTTCAGAGGTGAGAAGGCAGGGGTATAAAAGTTTTAAATAAATAAATAAATAAAATTTACCAAGGTGGGGTGATCAACAAAAATGCAAACCACTTATTTTAAAGTTTTGAACTTGAAGCAATGCGCTGATATTATAGGAGTTTAAAACTAAAGTCCGGTTATGCTTACAGTGGTAAATAAAATATCTATTCCACCAGTTTTTTTAAAAAGGACTCAGAGAAGCTCCTACTCTGCATTCACGTTTTGTCAGGAGAAATAAACAAGAAAGATTTCTTTTTGTTAAACAAATTAGGTTATTAAGCCGTAAGTGTGTGGTTGACATTTTATGGATGGGAATGATAATAAACTCAATTCCCAGAGGGATAGCTGTGCGGGCAGATATCAGTAAACACAGTCTTGTGGCACTTTCCCCAAACTTTCATTGATAAGACTCTACTTCACCAGGCAATAAACTCTGTGTGTCTTTGGACATGACCTTTGGTTCAGAGCAAGAGGCAATAACTGGAAACGAACATAGAGGAAGCCCAGTGTTCATGATTTTTGAATGGAAACTAAGACTGTACATCCATGGCAGGGGTCGGGAAGCTTTTTGACTCAGGGAGCCATACAAGCACAATATTTGGAAATCTTTAGTTCACTGAAAGCCATATAATTAATTAATTAATTATTTTAAAAATTGGTCCCTGAAGGGAAAGATGCTTGTTGGGGCCTCCTATACTGGCAGGTGTGGGCGGCGGGCTGAAGCTCTCCCCTGCCCCGAACTGGGGGGCCGCGGAAATGCCGCAAGGCTGGTGGCGAGGTGGTCGAGTGAGACAGGCGCAGCCCTGGCAAGCACGGAAGGTGGGCCATCTCCCTCCCCTGCCCCACACCGAAGGCTCCACAAGAAGCCCGGAGAAGGCCTTGGGACGTGCGGCAGGCCCATGCAGGCAGCCCGCCAGAGGCCACATGAGCAGCTGAGAGCTGGCATGGAGAGCTTGGAGCTGGCCCCATCTCCAGCTGAGCTGCGCATTTGGCCTTCGCTCTCCTTCATCCCCAATTCTGTGCGCGCAGCTCAGCTGGAGGCAGGGCCAGCGCTAAGATGCTGGCTCTCAGCTGCACACGCAGAATTTGGGGCGAAGGAGAGCGAAGGCTGCGCGCGCAGCTCCGCTGGAGGCGGGGCCAGCACCAAGCTCTCCATCTTGGCGCTAGCCCTGCCTCCAGCTGAGCTGCACGCATGACCTTCGCTCTCCTTCTCCCCAAATTCTCTCTCCTCCTTCTCGGCTGGCAGCAGGGCCAGTGCCAAGATGCTGGCTCTCAGCTGCGTACGTGGAATTTGGGGTGAAGGAGAGCGAAGGCTACACACACAGCTCAGCTGGAGGCAGGGCCAGCG